>RJVU01027559.1:2508601-2552390 GCA_003731715.1 Anabarilius grahami | reverse complement strand
TTAAAACATTTATTAAATAAATATTAATTTAATATATTTTTATTATACATTTAATTAATTTTATTCAAAAAAATAAAATAAATAATTATTTAAATTATAATAATTAATACTATCACTCTCTCTCTCTCTATATATATTTTAGGACTGTCAATTTAATGCGTTCATCTTACATTTCATACAGTTGATTGGTGATGAACATGAAGCAGGGCAACAATTCAATGCTTGATGTACCCTAGAGAAATCAGTTAGAATGCCCCTAAAATTCAAGATATCAGGGCAAAAATGCCTCTGTATGAATTTTGTCTAATATTTATATCATATGATAGGCTATAGTTAAGCAATATCACACAAGTAATGAGCACAATATCAGTGTTGTTTGATACAGCGCAAGTGCAAATGTAAAAAATGATTATATACAACAGTTCAATAAATAGAAGTTAATAATGTGTAATATTTTAGACACAATATTGAATGTTTTGTTGTTGTCTCAATTTTGCCAACAAAAATATTGCCTGTAAAGCCAGAGCAGAACTATTGTGCGTCTCTGAGCAACATACAGAGGAATTTTGAATAAATAATATATATTAGGGCTGTCAAAAGATTACTAATATATACACTACCGTTCAAAAGTTTGGGATCGGTACGATTTTTAATTTTTTTTATAAGAAGTTTCGTCTGCGAACCAAGACTGCATTTATTTAATTAAAAATACAGTAAAAACAGGAATATTTTGAAATATTATTACAATTTAAAATAACTGTTTTCTATTTGAATATATTTTACAAAGTAATTTATTCCTGTGATGGTAAAGTTGAATTTTCAGCATCATTGAGTCTTCAATGTCACATGATCCTTCAGAAATCATTCTAATATGCTGATTTGCTGCTCAAGAAACATTTATGATTATTTTCAATGTTGAAAACAGTTGTGTACTTTATTTTCAGGATTCCTTGATTAATAAAAAGTTCAAAAGAACAGCATTTATCTGAAATACAAAGCTTTTGTAACATTATACACTACCGTTCAAAAGTTTGGGGACAGTAAGAATTTTTATTTAAATTTTTTTGAAAAGAAATTAAAGAATTGAATACTTTTATTCAGCAAGGATGCATTAAATCATTCAAAAGTGGCAGTAAAGACATTTATAATGTTACAAAAGATTATATTTCAAACAAATGCTGTTCTTTTGAACTTTCTATTCATCAAAGAATCCTGAAAAAAAATATGGTACACAAATATTTTGTACAATTGTACACAATAAATGTTTCTTGAGCAGCAGATCAGCATATTAGAATGATTTCTGAAGGATCATGTGACACTGAAGACTGGAGTAATGATGCTGAAAATTCAGCTTTGCCATCACAGGAATAAATTACTTTGTAAAATATATTCAAATAGAAAATAATATTTCAAAATATTCCTGTTTTTACTGTATTTTTAATTAAATAAATGCAGTCTTGGTTAGCAGATGAAACTTCTTTTAAAAACACAAAAAAACGTACCGATCCCAAACTTTTGAACGGTAGTGTATATATATATTTATTGTTTATATCAATTCTTAGCTTCAACAATATTAGCATTTTTGAGCTTCTCACCGGCAGACATGGCCATCGTTGTTCCGGCCACCATGCCCATGGCCACACCGTTGGAGCGGGGCGCAGGTACAGGAGCGGGGTAGATGGCGGAGGGGATGCTGTTGGGCTGGACCACGGTGGTGTGGTGGATTACATGAGGCTGGGCGGCGTACACTGGCTGTGTGTAGTAAGCACCCTGAGAAGAAGATAAACTCAAATTATAATGCAATTGTTACAAGTAGCTAATAGGTTGTATGTTCAAAACCAGTAAGGTGTGATCCATTGTATTGCATAGTGGGTGTTATGGGATCCCAATAGTCTTGGTTGCAAATAAAGGATAAAAGCTCTAAGCTGGATAAAATACATCAAAAAAACAAAAAGTGCTGTGGTGGTGCAGTGGTATAGCGATGTATCAGATCCTAATACCACATCACTTTAATATTTACCATAGGGATGCACCAATACCACTTTTTCCAATACTGATACTTTCGTTTTTGGTACTTGCCGATACTGACACCTGTATATTCATTGCATTTGCAATTTTTAAAAATATTGGGTAGAGAAACCAAAAGAATATGAATCAAATTAATTGGCTTAATTTGTTTTGCAAACAGACATGTTATGTTCCTTCAGTTATTTTTATGCCTAATTTTGCCTGTTAAAATGTATTGTAGGAGCTTTTGTTACTTTCACTGTTCATCATATTGCTTTATCATATTTTATCTTTCACAGGGCTCAACGCCAAGGATTTTTTTCTACTGGCCTGGTTGTGGTTCAAATGTTTAGATACCAGACAGTAAAACATCACAATTTTCAGGTACAGTAATTGAATAAAGAAATCAAAATAAAACACTGCATAGTCTTCACTGTATAAATTAAATATAGATTGATCCTTATCAAAGTTACAAATGTTTTTCAGTCAAGAGCAGTGGGTGATTTTCTTTTTGTCTTTTGTTGTTAGATGAACATTAATGTGTCATGAAATCCCCCCGGTTTAAGCCTGGTTGTTCACACCTCAGAGTAGAAAAAGTCTCTAGAAATGGGCATGTAAAGCTGTGGAAAAGTGGGAGAGTAGAAGGAGGGGAAAAGAGGAGAAAACAACCAATAAAACACAGATCTGTAACACTCATTATACAGACACATGAATATTAAAATATGACCATGGAGAAAACCCCCCCCCAAAAAAACAAAAAACACTAAAAGCAGAGTTGAGGGCACCTTGATGCATTTTAAAAATATGACCCTATATGACAACAAACTCCCAAAAACGAGGGAGAAACGCAGAAAAACATTTAAAAGTTCTAAGGATATTTTCATTACATTTATGAGCACTACATACTCTGAACAACACTGAAGGAATAGTTACTTTTACATCAAGTCAGTTATGTTTTTTTCTTAAGTTGACTATGGAAGCTGCAGGACGTAGTGTAAGCGTTTTGAACCGCGAGAGGTTTTACACTTTCTTCGTAAGTAGAATACGGAAGGCGGTCTGGCGAAAGCTAGATATTCTATTTTATAACTTGTTAAATATGGATATTTTTCTTACACAAATGCATCACTTCACTTCAAAATGCCTTTATTAACCCCCTGGAGCCGCGTGGAGTACGTTTATCATGGATGGATGCACTTTCTTGAGCTTCAAACTCGTTGTTTCCCGTTCACTGCCATTATAAAGCTTGGACGCGTCAGGATATTTATTAATATAACTCCGATTGAAAGAAGAAAGTCATATATACCTAGGATAGCTTGAGGGTGAGTAAAGCTTGGGGTAATTTTCATTTTAAAGTGAACTAATCCTTTAACTTTTGGAAAGATGTTAATATTGCAGCATTACTGACAAAAGTAATCTATAACGATACTTGAATAGCTATGGGCTGACAAGTGATGTCAGCTAAAATGTAATTTCAGGACAAGCAAGTTATATCAAAGACTATAGAATAACACAAGACGTGTCACTCGTATTGTTTTGAATGGGAGAGATAGCAAAATTCATCCAGAATTCTTCCATCCAGATAGCAAAATTCAAAATAGCAAAATTCTGTCTTTACTGTTATTTCTATTCCTTATGTTCTATTTTTATTATTCTTCTTTATGTAAAGCACTTTGAATTACCATTGTGTATGAAATGTGCTATACAAATAAAATTGCCCTTGCCTTGGGAGAAAGTGAAACGCGCAATATGGCGGAATAAGTCCCGCCTTCTAAATAAGAGCCAATCGCCGACTGGTAAAGTTGTCGCGTCACTGCAGCGGCTGTTAAAAGCACCGGTTTCTATAGAAACAGTCAGACGCGCGCCTCCAGAATGAGGCACAAGAGACGCACACTTACGTCTGCGCATGAGCTTNTTGAGCTTCAAACTCGTTGTTTCCCGTTCACTGCCATTATAAAGCTTGGACGCGTCAGGATATTTATTAATATAACTCAGATTGTGTTCATCAGAAAGAAGAAAGTCATATACACCTAGGATAGCTTGAGGGTGAGTAAAGCTTGGGGTAATTTTCATTTTAAAGTGAACTAATCCTTTAACTTTTGGAAAGATGTTAATATTGCAGCATTACTGACAAAAGTAATCTATAACAATACTTGAATAGCTATGGGCTGACAAGTGATGTCAGCTAAAATGTCATTTCAGGACAAGCAAGTTATATCAAAGACTATAGAATAACACAAGATGTGTCACTCGTATTGTTTTGAATGGGAGAAAGTGAAACGCGCAATATGGCGGAATAAGTCCCGCCTTCTAAATAAGAGCCAATCGCCGACTGGTAAAGTCATCGCGTCACTGCAGCGGCCGTTAAAAGCACCGGTTTCTATAGAAACAGTCAGACGCGCGCCTCCGGAATGAGGCACAAGAGACGCACACTTACGTCTGCGCATGAGCTTGTTTCAGCCTTAAAAATACTTTTTTTGTCATGATTCGAGCGTTTGGAAAAAAATTTATGAGACAGTTGTTGTTAGATTTGATTGGTGATTTCAAATATGAAATTTAATCGAAAGCTTGGCAAACAGGTTTGGAGAATTTGATGTTTCCCCATTCAAAGAGATAGGAGTTGCACTTGCACGCCCGAGAGGTGTTTCAAAGATGGCCGCCAAGTGAAATGACTTGTCTTAAAGGGTCTTTGGTTATATTAGATTACAAACCTTTTTTTTCTGATAAATATTGCAGATAAGATGAGAAGGGTAAAGTTTGATTTCTCTCTTGAAAACTAATTATTAAAAACACCACAAAACATTATGCTTATCATGGATGATGGTGTTATTCCAGCTTGCTGCGTGTTAGTCGTCACTTTTATATTTATAGTGCCTTGCTCAATAGAAATTGTTTCAAAGCAACTTCGCAATATTCACAGTATAGAACAAGGTCTTACCTGAGCATAGAGGTTCTGCTGGGGATAGGCACTTCTAATAGGGTACATGGCCGTCTGGTAGGGGTTAGGGGACGGGGAATAGGGAGGAGGGGCTCCATTGGTCTGAGTAGGGGGGACTTTATAAGGCGTTCCTGCAGTGTATCCTGAAACAGAGACGGAAAGAGATTGTTAGGTCCTATAGGCATCTGACACACAACAATCGAATATAATACATATTATTACATTCCTTCACACATGTCCATGTGCTCTGGTTGGATTTCCAAAACCCCCATGTCACCACCTTCTGGTGAGCAACAGTAAAGCACACAAGAAGTGTAAGGAGGGAGTGCGCCGAACTAAACTAAAGCACACATGAAGTGCAAACACTCACACACCCTTTCAAGGCAGAGATATTACACATTAAACAACCAAGCACACACAACGACGCCTTCTCTTTTTCCACACACACCATCTGTTAGGCTTTTTATTTGCCAGCAATTTATTGGAGGATTGTTGACAACAAAGTAGTATCAAAAAGCACAAGAATGTGAATTCAGCTGCACAAACGGAAGTCAAGAATACATTCCTTGAGGCGTTATTAGTTACACAACACACCAATAGATTACCTACATACCAAAGACATGCTATCAGTCATTACTTCACATTTGACAAACCACTGATGCAACAAACCAGATTCAACTGTCTTTAGTCTAGCTTAGCCACTCCTGTCTAATTCAATCCCACAACACAATTTTATGCAATCTCAATTCCAAAAGCTCTGCTGTCTATGGTGAGAATGAAACCTTAGATCTCAGACAGTGTGTCTCCAGTATGCATTGTGAGATTTTACCTGTCACAAACCCTAGTGAGCTGCTTACAGCATTTTAAGGCACATCATAGGCATGACACAAAGGCGTACAAAGAAAATATGCTGCATTGCATTTCAGGGTTATTATTGTTAACTAAAACCATAAAAACACACATTCATTACTTGAAATGTTAACTGACATAAGCTATATATATATATATATAACAGTCCCTCCAGGATTTCGCAATTCTGCGACTGCTGAATTTATCGCAAAATCAAGTAAACTCCGCAGTAATCAGAGGATCTTGCATTTTTTCTTAATTGCAGCAGATTTTGGGCTTAGACACGTCCCGTGACGTCATCGCAACATGCACTTAGTCAACTCGTTTGAGCTGCGCAGCTCGGACCAATCATAGACAACGCGTTGTGACTGGAGTTCAGAGCAGCGGGCCGATCTCGATCACACAACATTTCTAATTCACTGCAGAATTAATTTCATCGCTGTGAAATCTCATGAGAAGCGTTCACATTCGTAGCAGAAGTCTCTGTTAAACCACAGATATCAGATCAAACGGTGCCGCTGTGGACACTGTTTGATCTGATATGATATCTGATATTTGATCTGATATCTGTGGTTTAACAGAGAGTTCTGCGAAGAATTTCACCCTAAATGCTTCTCACAAGATTTCACAGCGAGGTTATTAATTCTGCGGTGAATTCAAGCGTTTTCTTCTCAGCGCACGTGTAATCTGGAAACCATGAGAAACATTGAGACACTAACAGAAATAACTTGTGCCAGAAATGGTCTAATGTTTTCAAGTGCTTTTAAGTGCTTCACACAACTTTTCCCAGCACTTCAAAGCTTTAAATATTGCCCAGTTTGAATGTTATTTTTAATGTGATGTCCAAAACATTATTTGTTCATACTTCATAGTTTGTCTCCATTTGTAAAACTAAAGGTTTCACGATGCAGGAAAGCAAACACTTATTTAGAAATAAAAAATGAATAAATTACCACTGTAGTGGCTTATTAGCCATTTCCACACCCTAGTATATATTTTTTTATATTTATTAATAATAAAATAAAAGTTAATAGGCTATTATCTGCATCTCAACTCAAGCTCAGTGCTTTTCTGTCTGTCCTCACAGCACTGCCAAATCAGGGGCTGGTGCCACCTTAGAACTTAAAGGGATAGTTCACCCAAAAATGAAAATTCTGTCATTAATTACTCATCCTCATGTCGTTCCACACCCGTAAGACCTTTGTTCATCTTCGGAACACAAATTAGGGTATTTTTGATAAAATCCGATGGCTCAGTGAGGCGTCCATTGACAGCAAGTTAATTAACACTTTCAGTGCCCAGAAAGCTACTAAAGCTACTATATTTAATACAGTTCATGTGACTGCAGTGGTTCAACCTTAATGTTATGAAGAGACGAGAATACTTTTCATGCGCCAAATAAAACAAAATAACGACTTTATTCAACAATATCTAGTGATGAGCGATTTTAAAACACTGCTTCATGAAGCTTCGCAGCTTTCAGAATCTTTTGTTTCAAATCAGTGGTTCGGAGCATGTATCAAACTGCCAAAGTCACGTGATTTCAGTAAACGAGGCTTCGTTACGTCATAAGTGTTTTGAAACGTTTCACCACTGGGGGGCGATGATCTGTGAAACCATGAAAACATGGAGTAAATATTGCCGCAAATTTTGATTAAAGCAGCCGCAAATTCAGTCATTTTAGGCTGCAAAAATCAGAAAAAAGTCCCACGAAATCCTGGACGGACTGATATTGCATTGTGAAAAATAATCAAAGATGTTGCACACAGCGAGAGAAATGTCAATTATAAATCTATTTATATAAAAATAATATAAATCTTATTAATATCATTTTATAAGCTAATGTCAAATTTTACTGAAATGAAAAAGTAATAAATCAAGTCTCCAGAGCACTTTATGCCAGTTGCTGCCCATGTAGAGCATTATAAATTTAAAACAAAATAAATAAATTGAATTAATTTTAATAATTGATATAATAATGAAAGGTTTTCTTTTTTTTGTCCTTAGTTGATTACATGACAGTCAATACAGAAATATACTACTATTGCAAAAATAATAATTTTTTAATTATAATAATAATCAAAATTCTAAATAATAAATGCAGCAATGTTTCCTTGGATTTACAGAATTCACATGGATCTTACTTCAGGTCAGAAAAAAATATATATGGGAAAATCAGATCTTTGGTCAAATAAAAATATTTAAAAATAAAAAAGGTTCCATTTTCACTTCGGATGCTGCCTTATAAGGTAGCTACCTATGCATGCAGTAGGCAGAAGTGCAGCTCACTAGGTTTTAGAACAGAGCTTATTGTAAAGTTTGTTTACACAGAGTGGAAGTCATTATGCGATCGAATCCTGCCGGGCCAAAAGTGTGTGTGTGTGTGTATACGCGCTCAATGAGAATAAGTGTGGGACTCTATAGCTATGTTCACACTGTCGGTCCAAATCCGGTTATTTGTGTATCCAGCTGGAATGTGATCTAAATTATTGACTGTCCACACTGTGTATCTCAACTATTCAGATCTGATTTGTCTGTCACGTGGTGCTCTTATGTTTTCCAGAATATATGCATTAGTTTCTATGGTGTTACGTTGGTCGACATACGCCAAAAAACAGCAATGTTGAGGGGTTTGCAATACAGATGTTGTCTTATTTATATGAAACTGACAATGTGTAGCTGTGCAGAAACACAGGAGGCTGGCGTGCGTGGCCTTATTCCATGCTGTCGTCTCCGCCAATCTTCAACATGTCACCATTGTGTAGTAATTTTCCACTCGACCGGCACTTTGCAACAACACAACCTTGTTTCAGCAGCGACTTTCAGCATGTTTGATATAACAATGTCCGACATGTTTACGTTTTTCGTGGAGTGATAAAGTGACAAACCACACAAAATCCGATTTGAGCAGTCACACTGAAACGGATTTCCAGAAATGCGATTTGAACAGGATTTCAAACCACATATGACTGTAGCTTAAAACGGATTTGTAAAAATAGCATTTCATGTGATTTTTTTTCCTGTTTCACACTTGCTAAATATAATCAGATTCCAATCGGATATACACAAAAATCAGATTTGGAGTGACTGTCTGAACGAGGTAAAAGGGTGTGTGTTTGTGTGTTATAGAGTAACAGGGGAACACACAGCAGTTACAGTAGAGTATAGTAATCATATTTACTGAATGCTGTAGATGAGGCCTGGTACTGCCTGCTCTCTGAGCCAGCGTCCACGGCCAGGTCATAGGAGCCTTCTCCGGGCCCCGGAGCAGATGCCGTCTGGGGCCAGGCCTGCTTCACCAGCAGCACTGTCCCAAACAAACACAACACATGAAGGGTTACATATGCGTCAGGACTGTCGCCACATCTTACTCTCCAAAACGGTGCCCTGACTATCCTCTCCTCCTCTCGCTGTCCCTCTGGATCTTTGTATTAACAGACCGCAAAAGTGGGCTTCCAGAAGTAAAAATACTACAAAAAAAAAAAACGATCTACCATAGAAACCATTGATTTCAAATTTAGTTAATTGCCTACACTTCCCCAAATTCTGAAGGAAGAAGTTGCTGAATTTATCATGGAAATCTTCAAAGTGGTCAGTTTTTTCAGGTTAAAGAAGATAACATTATCAACCTAGGTATCTAGTTACCTAATATGGGATGTGGCGTTGTATAAAAGACACTAAACGCACTCTATTTGGCATTGAAATGCTTCTCTAACAGCAATAAAGACAGTTCAAGCAGTAACACATGCACCTCTAAGTAGAATTAAAAAAATAAATAAAAATCTAAAACTACAAAATTTTTTTTTTTTTTTTAAAGATTTTTCTATTCAACAATAAATCTACAAAATTAAACTAGAAAACTATTAGCTACTAAAATGTCTTTACGGAGCAAGTTGGCTGTGAAACTGCTTGCACAGTTCCTCATTTGTAAGTCATTTTGGATAAAAGTGTTTCCTAAAATAAATGTAAAATATAAATGTTTTGTAAACAAAAACTGTTGGATGGTTCAATTCCCATTAAACTGAACAACAGTGAATATCAATACATCCCACTCAATGGCTATGTTCAAAATTAAAATTAAAATACTAGGTTACTGCATACTGAACACTATGGAGTATGCACTGTATACTACCTAATATTTGATGAAAATAGTACATAAAACAATAGGCATTATTCATTGATAAACATGTTGTTACATGACATATGAGGGGTGTCATTTTTCATCTTGGATATTAAAATGATTATTTTCCATAATTACCTCCATTTTGTGTATTTGGCAGTAAAATCTTAAAGGGATAGTTCACCTAAAAATGAAAATTGTGTCATCATTTACTCCCTCTCAAATTGTTCCAAACCTGTTTAAATTTCTTTGTTCTGTTGAACACAAAGAAAGATATTTGGAAGAATGTTTGTAATCAAGTAGATCTCGCCCCCCATTGACTACCATAGTATTTTTTCCCCCTACAATGGTACTCAATGGGGGGCAAGATCTGCTTGATTACAAACATTCTTCCAAATATCTTACTTTGTGTACAGCAGAACAAAGAAATGTAAACATGTTTGGAACAACTTGAGAGGGAGTAAATGATGACAGAATTTTCATTTTTGGGTGAACTATCCCTTTAAGTGACAAATCGCGATCGGAATTATGGATTACAATAAAAGAGAATGGAAAACTCTCATATATTGCAGTTTTGTCAGAACGGTTATTTTGCACTTCATCCAGTTTTGTGTAAAATGTCTTAATTTTGGCAGTTAAAAATGAATGAAGAGGGACATGTTAAAATAACAAAATCATGGTTGGTAACTTTTCATTCATTACACTGGAAATGGAAGATTAAGTGCATTGCATTGTCAGCTATTCAATGCAGAGTGCTACAAACGTACTGCATGCTGCACGTTTTGGTGAATGTAGTAGGTCATGTGTGGATTCAATGCATACAAAAAACTGCATACTGTTCACGCTATATATAATGCAAAAAAAAAAATATATATAATTAGTAATATAGCAAGATGCTAATCCATAATGACTGTATGTGTTGGCATAGAGGTTAAATATCTAAACGTGAACTACTGCCCTTAAGAACGCCACGTAACCCTGGATTTCTCCAGGAGGACTGTCCCTGTCAGATAAACATATCAGTGAAATGATTAAATAGTATTTTTAATTGCAAGTCTTCCTAATGAAGCAATCCTTTCAGAGCCACAAGGGGGCGATGGTGCAAACTCATGAGATGTTTCCAATCACAAGAGAGCAGAGAGGGACAAAGAGAAAGAGAGACTGCTGGAAACACACAATGGCATCAGTGCCGCATAGACACCTCACACATGACATCACTGCAGCGGTTCAGTACTGCGCTTTATGCTCTTTATGTGATTCAGATAATTATGATGATAACTATAATACTTAGAATGATGAAATTATGATACAGTAGTCTACAATATCCATACATGGAATATTAGCCTATATGTAGAGGTTTACAGATAATGGAATAAGATGATATTGATAACTAAAATTAGAAAATATGTCTGAAAACCTATTAATCGCAGATAGTAAATAGTTTAAAATAGTAAGATAGTAAATAGTTTAAAATCAATAATATGAATGAAAACGTTCCACTAGAAAATTAACAATGACTTGAAACTTATAACTATTAAAATAGATAGCCAAGCTTTCTCACTACTAAGACTTTTATTATTTTTTAAATTTTGTCATATTAAATATATAGATAATGTACAGGAAATTGAGAAAGAACAAAGGGAGAGAAATCAAATCAATGTTTTTTTAAATGCAATTTCAAAAGCCATTGTTTATAGGTCGACCAATTATGTCGATACTGTTAAATAAAACTGGAAAATATGGCCGGTAACAGATCGCCGATAACTAAAATCAATAATATAAATGAAAACTTTCCAATTAATGTAAAATAGTGCTTACCTTTAATAGAAATTTAACGACTTGGCCATGAGAATATTTTGTAATTATTAAAATAAATTGAAATACATAAAATATTGCTAAGCTAGTCATGACTACTGACACTGCCATTATTTTTTACCTTAATGTCATATGGAATATATCAAAAATAAAGTTTAAGAAATGGAGAGAGAAAAAAGGGTCAGAAATAAAATCAATGTCTTTTTAAATGTATTTTTCAAATGGCATCGTATGTAAAGAATAAGGTATGAACGACAAACAAAGTACAACAGCCAACATTCTTTCAATCAAGAGATATTTTTTCACTGTTTGGTGCATTTTAAACTGAAAGACATCAGCTGTAGTTGTCTAAATCAGTGGTTCTCAACTGGTTTTGCTTCAGGACCCAGATTTTAGATTGGACATCAAGTGCCGACCCAACACCGGGCCAAAACTGTTATCAAACACAAAGTTTGACGGTAGCCAGTTATTCATTGCATAAAACACACTGTAGTCTGCATAAACCATGTCCTCATTTTTGATCTGTCCATTTAGCATCTGCCTAATTTGATTACCTTTTATCAAATGATGAATTTGCACCAAGACATTATAGTATTTTATTGGATATTTTAGTCTTTGACGTCAACAACAAAATTGACAGGAATTCCCTTTTAAAAGCAGATTATTTGCTATCTCAACTATGCTCAATTACCATTTAGTTATGTTTTTACTCTTTGTATTTAACATTTGATAACCACTGGTCTAAATGCACGTATTACCACACAGACTATTTTTGTAGTATGTATTTATAATAGTATTTTTAACGAAAAGTATAAGGATCTTGCAGAAATCTTTGAGGTCAACATGCTTTTCATGAAGATATTGGGCGAAAACCACAGGAACTTGTGGAGAAAGCGTAACATTGTGTGAAAATAGTGCTGGTCAACCAAAACTACCATTTACTGGTATCTAAGATAATATCCAAGCAAGCCAGTAACTAGATCAAACATAAAAAATATAAATATATAACAGCAAAATGTCAACTTGATGTCTGATCTAAGAAACAGCCTGTAAGAGCATGTAAGAATGTATGTATAAGAGTGGCAGGTGGAATGTCATATCCTAACATTACAGAGGAAATTATACAGAAAAATCATATCTGTTCAGGGCGGCACTGATCATATTGATCATATCACAGACCTCACAAACCAACTCCACTAGTGTACCATTTACATCCTGATCCAAAATGAGATCCAAAAATGTCTGCTTACAGCACAAATCCAGTTTTTTTATTTTTTTTTATACAAAACAGTGTTAAACACCATGCTTCAAGTTGAGTCACACATAGCTGACTCAAACAAGCCTGTTAACACAAGACTAGTGGGAAATTATCTGCACTTAAAGTCAACCTTCTTCACATGACTCCTCCTCAATGCATCTGGTTTCTCTCGAGACTGAATTTCACACTCAAATTATGCAGATGCACAACTGAAAACAGCTACTAAAATATCATTATTCGCATATAACTTGCCAGTTCGAGACGCAAACAGATTTATTGACCAAAATCCTTTCAGGGAACTGCTCATTACTGAACAAAACACAATTAGTTGCCTCATACATCAGTCACTTTCAAGTAGCACAGTTATATCAATACAAATGAAGCCAATTTTCTAATCATTATGATTGTATATACTGAGTCAGAGCATTATGTCACTTGTTGGAACCAGTACTATATAACAGTAATATGCTGTTTAATTGTTCAATTACAGGCCAGCATCATCAAAATGAGGCAAGACAGTATAATGCATTAGGATGTGTATGTGTTTGTGAATACTGCATGTGTTTCATTAGTGTTAATGAATGTTTGGTCTCATACATTTTTGCTAATGTAAATGTGTATAACGGCATATTCACTGGAAAGTATGGAGGGTGTGTGTGGGTGTGTGTGAGTATGTGTACACACCTGGTGGGTATCCTGGGCTACCTGTCTGATAAAGGTTGGCTGTGTAGGTCGGGGCAGTCGTAGGATAACCTCCGGGATAACCTGTACACATGCAAAGAGACAAGAGTTTAAAAAAAAAATGACACTAAAACATGCTTATAATCAACATTAGCAATTAATTGAATTGATCTGCACTGGTCACATATTACTGATCTGTATCAGAATTGCCAAGATATAAACAATTTCTAATAAATAAGATGAACAATGAACAAATGAACACATTTTTTGGTCTCTTTTGGTCACCAAAGCTGCATTTATTTGATCAAAAATACAGTAAAAACAGTAATATTCTGAAATATTGTTACAATTTAAAGTAGCAAAGCTGAATTTTCAGCATCATCGTCACATGATCCTTCAGAAAACATTCTAATATGCTGATTTGCTGCTCAAGAAACATTTCTTACTATTATCAATGTTAAAAACAGTTCTGCTGCTTAATATTTTTTGTGGAAACTGTGATACTTTTTTCAGGATTCTTTGCATCTTTTTAAAATAGTAGCATTATAAATGACTTTACTGTCACTTTTTATCAATTTAATTGTTGAATGAAAGTATTAGTTTCTTTGGATAAGGTTATAAACAGCAAAAACAGCCAAAAAGCAGTAGAACATCCACAATGAGTAGATAAAAATTACTTTGTTGCGTAAGCTCAAAAAACATATAAGAGTTCAACAAGAAGAGGAGCTCGCACACATAATAAGAAAAGAGACCAGATGCAAAGACACTGATGATTTGGTTTTGTCTTTGCATTTGGCCTCTAAATAAAAGTATGTGTTTGTAAGAAATCTTTTACTATTATGTGTGCGAACTCCTCTTCTTGTTGAGCTTTGGATAGGATTATAAAATAAATCAACAGCTAAATATCTATATAGGCTTTAGAACATAATTTGGCTCCATTCTCACATTGAATGCCCACTTTTCACAAATCAATCCATTCCCAATTGGATAAAATCCAGTCCCGTCCAACATTTTTCAAGCTGAATATCCTGTTTCACTCAGCAATACAATAGATTAGAAAAGTACCTTTCTTTATTCAGAGTCACCAGAACATAAATGAACGAAAGCAAATGCAGATTCATTTCTGTCAATGAAAAGGCTATTCATTTTTCCAAATATACTGATCCAGATCAGTCTCTGTAACCTGTGATAACATAGGAAAAGAGAGCGAGGTGAGCTCTTTATTGAACAGGATGAGCACAGATGGCCTCCATTACGACACGTCTGTCTCAATAAGACACAGTCGGATGAGTGTGAAACCCAGTGCATCGCTCCATACTGAACAGCACGGGCTGTCAGACGTACAGAGCATCATGGGAAGGGAGTATCCAGGTCTGAACAGCTCGCTTATATCAACACTGGAGGAAGCAGGAGAAATACTGCCGTTCAATTTGTTACACTCATAAGAGTGGGCCTGTGAGGACCAGCTTGATCATGTGTTCACCCACAAATGACAAATGACAATTCTGCCATCATCTACTCACCCTTATACATGTCTATTTGTACATAAAAGGAGATATTTAGAAGAATGCACAGGATATTTTTTTTTTCTGTTCAAACCTGGTGTGTACATAACAGCAAGAAGCTCAATGTAGAAGAGTATTGTGAGATAAAGATCGAGTGAACGAGTTTATTACCTGCATTCAGTTTTAGCATTTTCCTTCAGGTCAGTCCTATGTTCATAATAAAAAATCTGTTTAAATGTCCGATGTATTATCTTGTCCTTTTAACAGTTAAGTGGTTTTCCGTGACTGACAGCGCTAGTCAAAGCATTTGTCAGTTGCGTCTTGTTCCATGTTCAATGATTCGCTACTGACTGACACTCATAAAGACAGTCTTTGCCGCCATCTAATGGCGTAATAATGTAACTTCTGTTGCTGTTCACGGTCAGGGGCTATTTTTTCCGGTGGAAGGAAGGCTTACTTCATGAAAGTTTACTTCATGAAAGATGCATTGATACATATTTTTGGCTTTAATATTTGTATTGTGTGGTAACTTTTATAAAAGCGATAAGGTACTCGAGGCTAGAGCTGTATCGTGAATAAGTCACGGCTGAAGGGGTTGCAGGCACTCTGCTACGCGTCATGCCAAACAACGCCCATCAGCCGTGACTTATTCATGATACAGCACAGCCTTTCATACCTTATTGCTTACATATATCATTATTTGCTATTACTGCTGCAATTAAATTACTGTGTTAAACATGAGCAAAAATTTAACATCAAATTGATGAACTCTGCAACATTGACAATGTTAATTAACTGAACTGAATCAATATTGCACTAATTGAGCTGAATAATGACACTGTTGTAGTTGTTTCATAATTTTGCAACACTAAGACTTTTATAAAGCACTATATAAATAAATATGACTTGACTATTATCAAGATTTTAGAAAGGAATTAACCCAAAACAATGACTGAAATAGCTATTTGGCTATATAACTATCTCAGAAATGGAACACATTACATTATGATGAAAAATTACAAAGACCACCAAATAATTTTCTTTGAAATAATGTGCACTGACTAATCATTAACAATAAAACCAGAAGTGTGTTTTAAGAAAGTAAACATTCTAAAATATAGATTTTATGTTGTCTTTAAAGCTGAAATGTGTAATTTCCGCATCTCTAGCTGCAGCAAACGGAAACAGAATGATTGTTTTCAGAAAAGTTTCCCAAACAATATTTTGAAAGCGCCACACTTTTCAGGGAAACCAACTTACAAAATGGCTTACATATGGCGGTCTCATTCAGCTAGCTGAAAGTCAAAGTATTTTAAATAACACAATTTACTTTTTAAAGCCTTCCAAACACCAAACAGTATCAAAGCTTATTAGTTTCTGTTATTGGTAAGTATCAATACTCCTAGATGACCAATCCTAGCTTTGCTGTTGTCTGATACATGATAATAATCTGTACAATAATTTGATCTGAGCACAGTGTTACATTATATCTACAAGCTAACACTGGTCTCCTGCCCTGTTTTCCACTGGTTCTCCTCCAAACCCCAACTCAATTTGTTTCCTCTGACCACTGTTCTGTCTAATTCTGGCCTGTCCCTGGTCTCTTGGCTAATTGTATGGTTGTGGTCCGTCATACGAGTATGAATTTCCTCAGCGTCTGAACTGTCATTGCGATCCATTGTTTTCCTATTTTTTAAATTGACTGCACTCCCTCCCGTTACGTCACTTCCGGTTTGACATTTTTCAGATGCGGAAGTAAAATTCTCACAAAGACGACTCCAGAAGCCTAAGCAACGTATTTATAGGTATATTTTATCGTAAAATCTAGTTCCTACATAATTTTTTCATTCATTGACTCACTGAAGCTCTTTTTTTTTTGTCTCAAAAGGTCCTAATTTAACTAAAGGCTAATCCTGGCTTAATCTAAGCCATGTATATGAAACCGGGCCTTTGTCTTTAAGTACAGAGTGTCCTATACATTTTCTCCCTCCATCTCTCCACTGAAATGACCTGAAAAGCCATCCATCCGTTAAGCAGTGCTCACAAAGACACAATCTGATTACAAGTGTTTCCAGCCTCCGATACAAACAACACTCTCTCCACTTACATCTGCACTGACCCGCAGCTCTCTTTAAAACGGGACATTAACATTTCATGTCATCATTCATTCACTTCAGTTCATTCCTGCATTTACAAGAGACACGCAGAACTGCTTGTACTTTAATAATGTCACACAATCATTGTAAGAATGTGTCCAATGAACTGTGTGCTGTGCGTCTTGTCTTATATGTGGAGTCTCTCTCACTGGAAGTCGCTTTATTATTTGGGTCTTTTTGGTAATGTGAATTAAATTATATATACACTGTGTTCCAAATTATTATGCAAGGGACATATCAGTAGGATTTCAGTATAATAAACATTCAGATTTTAGTTTTTCAAAGAAAGTGTTTTATTTCTCCATATCTTTTCACATAACTGGTATCAATCTCAGACCGGTTTGTTAAATAGTTCGCAAGGTCTACTTACTTAGGTAAATGGAAGACCTACTTAAAGAGGTTGTTCCACTTTATTAAGCAAGTCACAGTTCTCATACAATAAGGGAAGAATGATCTTTCTGAACATGAAAAGCATGAAAAGGTGCAAAAGGCATAACATCAAAAATACACACACACACACACAGTATACATAAAGTATATATCAGGTAAATATTAGGTCTGTTAACTATGCTCATACCCAGAGATCACAAATGTGATCTATTTAATATATAAAATGTTTCTCCTAGACACCAAGAGATAGAGATACTACTACTAATACTTCTTATACTAATAATAAATATTCATTTATAAATGTAATTATATAACTGATGATAATAATAATAATAATAATAACTAGAATGTACATTTCCTGAAGAAAATGCGAGTGGTGCTTGCTGTGCGCAACTATACTGCCCCTTACACTGCTAGCATGTCTGTAACAAGATGCTAACATGATTAGCATGTTGTTAACATGATGCTAACACATTTTGACTTGTTTTTAATCATATTTTAACCGTAAACTAATTGCAATTAGCATGTAGCTATTCACTGCTAGTATGCGTAGCATGTTGGGAGTCCTGTTTGCTAGCATGAGTCAAAAGAGCCAACCCCCATCTCTATACAATGTTCTGATGCAGATGCACTATATTGCCAAAAGTACTGGGACACCCTCCAAATCATTGTATTCAGGTTTTCCAATCACTTCCATGGCCACAGGTGTATAAAATCAAGCACCTAGGCATGCAGACTGCTTCTACAAACATTTGTGAAAGAATGGGTCGCTCTCAGGAGCTCAGTGAATTCAAGCATCAAGCCACCTGTGCAATAAGTCCATTCGTGAAATTTCATCACTACTAAATATTCCACGGTCAACTGTTAGTGGTATCATAACAAAGTGGAAGCAATTGGGAACAACAGCAACTCAGCCATGAAGTGGTAGGCCATGTAAACTCACAGAGCGGGGTCAGCGCATGCTGAGGCACAACGTGTGCAGAAGTCGCCAACTTTCTGCAGAGTCAGTAGCTACAGACCTCCAAACTTCATGTGGCCTTCAGATAAGCTCAAGAACAGGGCGTACAAAGCTTCATGGAATGGGTTTCCATGGCCGAGCAGCTGCATCCAAGCCTTACATCACCAAGTGCAATGCAAAGCGTCGGATGCAGTGGTGTAAAGCACGCCACTACTGGACTCTAGCGCAGTGAAGACGTGTTCTCTGGAGTGACGAATCACGCTTCTCTGTCTGGCAATCCGATGGATGAGTGAGTCTGGGTTCGGCGGTTGCCAGGAGAACGGTACTTGCCTGACTGCATTGTGCCAAGTGTAAAGTTTGGTGGAGGGGTTGTTTTTCAGGGGTTAGGCTTGGCCCCTTAGTTCCAGTAAAAGGAACTCTTTATGCTTCAGCATACCAAGACATTTTGGACAATTTTATGCTCCCAACTTTGTGGGAACATTTTGGGGATGGCCCCTTCCTGTTCCAACATGACTGCACACCAGTGCACAAAGCAAGGTCCATAAAGACATGGATGAGCGAGTTTGGTGTGGAGGAACTTGACTGTCCTGTACAGAGTCCTGATCTCAACCCCATAGAACACCTTTGGGATGAATTAGAGCGGAGACTGTGAGCCAGGCCTTCTCACTAACATCACTGCCTGACCTCACAAATGCGCTTCTAGAAGAATAGTCTAAATTCCCATAAACACACTCCTAAACCTTGTGGAAAGCCTTCCCGGAAGAGTTGAAGCTGCTATAGCTGCAAAGGGTTGGCCAACTCCATATTAAACCCTACGGATTAAGAATGGGATGTCATTAAAGTTCATGTGCATGTAAAGGCAGGCGTCCCAAAACTTTTGGCAATATAGTGTATATGGGTCCTGCTAAATGGTTGCTAATTATGATATTCAAAAGGCTGCTTGCCAGTATTAACGATATAAACCAATATATAATTTAAATAATAATATATTAAAGGTGCTAAAGAGGATGTTTTGTTTTATGCGTTTTTGCAATATTACTTGAAACTGTCTTTACTAACTGATAAAAGACTATTTATTAGGTGCACTGAAAGGAATATTATTAATATACATCATCTGTGCACGAGGTAGGGCCTTAAAAACATCAGGCAATCGTTTACACGATCATCGCGTAAACGATTGGCCCTCTGGCTTGTCAATCACTGCAATGACGTTCCTTGTGAGAGGCGCGCGGCTGCTCGCTACAGTAACTTTCCACACTCCACAGGCGCCACATGCAATGTTTTTGTCAGGAGACAGGAGTAACAACTGCAGATTATGAGTTACCTGCGGTGAGTCCGACATAATGAATCACTTAACGATTGTAAGCCCGATTATGAATGTAAATTGATACTTATGACTGATCGCGCTCAAACGCGTCCAGTCAGAGCCAGTTGCGTTCAGTCTGCGATTACAGTCGGTGTTCAAATTCCATGTGAAAGTATATAAATCTGCTTCAGGAGCAGGAAACAATCGCTGTGTGTTGAGCACAGTAAGAATGTTTTAGCTAGTCGTTAAATGTGTGCCCGGCTTAATAACACAGCGAATGCCGGTGGTAAACACTCGTGCACGAGTTTTGGGAGGCGTTCCCTTGAAATGAGCTGTGAAGGATGGGGGTTGTTCTTATGCATGCGCTCATTTTAAAAACTCAGTCGACGAAAAGATCCTCTGTACCACCTTTAATTTATGCATTTTTTATAAATATATATCCAATAATAATTATTATTATTATGTTAACATTCAAAAGATAAATAAAACTGATATATAACTGATATATTATTAATTGAATCTATCCCATATATTAAGTGAATACATGTATAGATTTAGTTATAGTAAGAAATGACATTACAGTAAAAACTTCACTTACAGCAGTTATTTGAATTGTACTGAATTTCATTATGCTTTGATTCTACTTCATTAATTCAAGTTTGAATTACAGTTATACATACAGTTTGAATATACAGTTATACATCTGGTTTGAATTAATACATTCCTGACTAGAAGACAACCCTGACCAGCTCAGACCAGCCAGCTACCACGATCCAAAACAACAAATTTGCTCAAAACAAAAAATTGCTCAAATTTGCCTAGATACCAAAGTCCGAGGTCTCAATACAAACTCATTTCTCAACAAATAATCTGCTTTTAATTCCTCCTGAAGAATTTTCTAAAATAAAACAGACACTTGCATAGTAAGTGAGAAAACCTCTAAGCAATAACATTTCTTCTGGGTAACTGCAGAGACAAAGACATAATGAAACAGACTGAAAGCGAAACGAGAGAGAGAGAGTAGATGTTGGTGTGTAAACAGTCTCTATTGACCCAGAGAATCCCTTCAATAAGAACACATCAAATATGAGCCCACTGTTGTCATGGCAGCAGACAAACACCTGCCATGAGTGACACAGACGCACACAACACACACAGCTCTACATGCATAAACACACACACCCCAACACGGAACAGAAGTGAGAGGTGACGTCTGCATTAATGCACACTCATTCCTGCACATCAGAGATGAATGCTGCTGTCAGGACAGCTAAATGATGACAGAAATTTCATTTTTGGGTGATCTATCCCTTTACAGACAGCATGAAACAGAATTTGCACCTTTAAAGGTGTAGTGAGTGATTTTTGAGGAACACTGTTGATATTTGAAACCAACTCAAAGAAACACATCCCTCCCTTTATGGGATGTCTGTTTATCTTAGCTAAGGGAGGCAAAATAATGCTTTGCAAATAATAAAGTGAAGATGATGAACAAACAACAAGGAAAAACAAAAATTAACATACAGTACACAAGAGTATTCAAGCAAGTGTTCATTGTTCACACCAGCTCCAGACAAACAATGACACAAAGGATTAGTCCACTTTCAAATTAAATTTACTCACCCCCATGTCATCCAAGATGTTCATGTCTTTCATTCCTCAGTCGAAAAGAAATTAAGGTTTTTGATGAAAACATTCCAGGATTATTCTCCTTATAGTGGACTTCAATGGACTCCAAACGGTTGAAGGTCAAAATGACAGTTTCAGTGCTGCTTAAAAGGGCTTTAAACGATACCAGATGAGGAATAAGGGTCTTATCTAGCGAAACGATCGGTCATTTTCGAAAAAAATACAACTGTATAAGCTTTATATAAACAAATGATCGCCTTTCACGATCGCACTTCTGTATTCTTCAAAAAGCTTACGCTGTATGTCCTACGCGTTCCCTATTCTACTTGTGGAAAAAACAGAACTGGCGCTGCGTTCGTTCCGTAAGTAGAATAGGGAAGCCGTAGAACATACAGCGTAAGCTTTTTGAAGCTGCACTAAAACTGTAATTTTGACCTTCAACCATTTGGAAGCCATTGAAGTCCACTATAAGGAGAATAATCCTGGAATATTTTCATCAAAAACCTTAAAGGATTAGTCCACTTTTAAATACACTTTTCTAGATAAATTTACTCACCCCCATGTCATCCAAGATGTTCATGTCTTTCTTTCGTCAGTCGAAAAGAAATGAAGGTTTTTGAGGAAAACATTGCAGGATTTTTCTCCATATAGTGGATTTCAATGGCTACCAACAGGTTGAAGGTCCAAATTACAGTTTCAGTGCAGCTTCAAAGGGCTTTAAACGATACCAGATGAGTAATGATGGTTTTATCTAGCGAAACGATCGGTCATTTACGAAAAAAATACAACCGTTTAAGCTTTATAAACAAAATATCGCCTTGAACGTACTTTCCGTTTCCGCATTCTTCATAACGCTTACGCTGAATGTTCTACGCCTTCCCTATTCTACTTACGGAACGAACGCGGCGCCAGTTTTGTTTTTTTCCACAAGGTAGCCATTGAAATCCACTATAATGGAGAAAAATCCTGGAATGTTTTCCTCAAAAACCTTCATTTCTTTTCGACTGAAGAAAGAAAGACATGAACATCTTGGATGACATGGGGGTGAGTAAATCATCAGGAATTTTTTTTTTGAAAGTGGACTAATCCTTTAAAACTGTCCTGTTACTAGGGCTGGGCGATACAGCTAAAAAATGTATCACGATATAATGTTTCATACTGTTCGGTATCGTTAATTATTGAAAATATTTTAATAACCTTTTTTCAAAAAAAGACCAGTTTGAATTTAACCAATGGATCGTTAATTAAGGCAAACAACAAATAATAATAATAAAAAATATTTATTGTATTTTATATGAAGATTAAATAAATAAGCATTAAAGAAACTTAAAGCTGCAGAATTTTGGATAAATTGAGAAACTTTTTTGTTTTGTCAAACTAAGATCACGATTCTGAACGACAACTAAATTAAATAACATGTAATTTACTAGAGGTTCTGACAAAATATGAATTGCTGCAGTCTATTTTAAAATGTTTAATTTATTTGAATTAAATTTTTTTTTAAAATCAGTTTGGATGTATGAATCAATGACAAATACTTGTTTCATTACTGGACGAATCAGTGTATTTGAAAGAATCTGCTGAACGAAGATTCAACGTCAAATACATTTTTTAACAGTCACTTGTCGCCACCTAGTGGTTAAACAACGTAATCGATAAATGCGTAATTTTCAGCGTCAAGTTTCTTTTAGCCGATTTGCTAAATTTTGACAGATAACATAGACATTAGTGTTTATATCTGAACTTTTATCTCAGTACTTCTGTGATAATTTGAATATTTGTAACAGAAATAAAGATATTGTGTGGTTGAAAACACTTTGTGCAGCTGTTAATACCGACATGACAACTGCTCTCTCAAGGCGAACTTTGAAGTAGATCAACTGTAAGACGGAAGGAAACCATGAAACTGCCAAACTGACGAGCTGATATGTCCTTTTTTATTCACAATCTCCTCGTCGCCGGCAGGTACAGCACTCATTTTCATGTGTTTTTGTGTTCTGATTTCATGTGGCGATTGCGCAACTGAACTCCACAGCAACTTGTTTGCGTTGTAGCTTGTCTGCGAGAGTTGTTCATGCAACCGAATTTCATGTGTTTACATTTTAACGCATTTATGTTAAACTATTGAGAGTTATATCGAACATTTTTTCTATCATTATCAATTAAGACGTACCGTCGATAAATATCGATACCGTTTTATCGCCCAGGCCTACCTGTAACTACAGCTAACATTACAACAAACAGCATATATTGGTTCTGTGAAACATAGCAAAACAAATATCATTCACGTATGGAGCAGAAACGACAACCTCAGCGTCTGTTTTTAGGCCTTCCCGCTTTCTAACATCTCTCCAGTGCTGGGAAGCTTTTCTAATAATAACGCAGGTCCAGTGACATTCCGCTGACCTTTTCTCTTTTGTAATGTCTCTCAGCCATTTCTCTTTCTACAGTCTTTCTTCAAATCTCTCTCTTGCTCACTCTTTCTCCTTCCCCATCATGAGTGGACACGTCCCCTGCTGCTGATTGGCTACAAGTGTGTTTTGGTGCTCTGTCCAATCCATATTAAACAGCGTTTCTCAGAAATCACTTACTGCACCTTTAACTTTTGATATATTTCAGAATGAAACAGGAAAATCTCATCAGTAGATTATATTATTGGCTAATATTATCTGTGGTCTGGGTTGCATCAGCAGAAAAGACCTTTCACTGTCCGTTCATTACATTTTAACGAAAGATTATGTAAACAAACCTTTTTTTGCATGCACTGATGAATTGTTTAAAGTAAGACCACAGACATTTTTATTAATAAAGCATGTTGTGTTGCTTTTAAATATGTGTGAGTGTCTCATCACGTACCTGTGTATGCCATATTCTTGGGGTTTCCGTACGGGGTTCCCGGTTGCACGGGACTGTACACCGGGTTCATGGTGGAAGACAGCCTGTTCTTACTGAGAGAGACAGACAGACAGACAGACAGAGCGAGAGAGAGAGCATATGAGTTACACCAGTGTTGTTTTGACAGGTAGGAACTTCTGCAACACAATCATCTGCCTAAACAAACCAAAATGACAAAATATAACACACACACACGTTCGTTTTTGTGAATTGTGGGGACATTCCATAGGAGTAATGGTTTTTATACTGTACAAACTGTATTTACTATCTCCCTACACTACCCCTACCCCTAAACCTAACCATCACAGGAAACTGAGCACACTTTTACTTTCTCACAAAAACTCATTCTGTATGATTTATAAGCCTTTTGAAAAGTGGGGACAT
Source organism: Anabarilius grahami (assembly GCA_003731715.1). Classification (NCBI taxonomy): domain Eukaryota; kingdom Metazoa; phylum Chordata; class Actinopteri; order Cypriniformes; family Xenocyprididae; genus Anabarilius; species Anabarilius grahami. Next base: position 2,527,502 of record RJVU01027559.1, on the reverse strand, counting down.
GGGTAATGTCCTCATAAGTCACCTCTTTTTGTAATACCTATGTCATACCCATGTCATTATACACATTTGTGTCCTGATATGTCACAAAAATGCACACACACACACACACACACACACACACTCATACCTACTTAACCACAATGTGAGGACGTATGACTGGATACCCTACCTTTAGGGACTACCCTTTCTGAAGGGTCTAGAGACTAAAGAAAGACATCACNATCACAGGAAACATTCTGCATTTTTACATTTTCAAAAAAACATCATTTAGTATGTTTATTAATCCATTTCCCTCGTGGGGACCGCTGGCTGGGCCCCACGATGTAGGTGATCTCAGGTTTTTATTACATCGTGGGGCCATTTGGTCCCCACGATGTAATATAAACAAGAACACACACACACACACACACACAGTGTGTCTCAAAATCCCTAAGCTCTACAGTCTCACAAGACATTTTTCAATAGGGGTGTAACAATATATCGTGTCACAATATATCACAATAGGCCTATATTGTGGAAGTGACAATCTGTATTGTGTATAGTTCACCCAAAATGAAAATTACTGTCAGAAAAAAAGTTTACAGAGTTTTAGCGTCAGTACAACATTAAACTACTATATATAATGTTGAATATAATGTATAATAATGCAATGGGGGGATATTTGTGGGTCCTGATAATGCCAAATGTCGGTTACACTTTATTTTACAGTGCCGTAGTTACATTGTAATTACTCAAATAAGTACTGAGTAATATTAATTAACTACATGTACTTATATAGAGTTACAGTTGGGGTTCGGTTTAAGGTTAGTTACTTGTAATTATGCATACTTTACTGTTATTACTATAGTAAGTACATGTAGTAACGTGTAACTATGGCACTGTAAAATAAGGTGTTACCCAAATGTCTCATGTTACCAGTAAAAAGTGGCCTACATTATTTTAAATATATCTAGGCAGTGACAGAGTGCAAGCATATTCATTTAAAATAATTCTGTATATTCAGCTTCAGAATCATGAATATTTTTATTCTGGTGTCACCATTTTCCTGTGCATTGGGTTACCAGCACCAAGCCTATTAATTTTCAGCCCCAATGTAATACCAAATTTAGCATTTGAATCAACAGTATATTTTTGTTAACCTTTTAACATATGTCTTGGAGTATAGCAATAATATCATATTGTGAGTTCAGTATCGTGATATGTATCGAATCGTGACTTGAGGGTATCATTACACCCCTATTTTTCAATGGTCTTTTTTTTTACTTTATTTTGAAGAATTATGTAAAAAGGCTTCTCACACTTGAAATAGTTATCCCTGGGTCATTCTAAACCTTGGGTAAATGAAATCCAGGGTTATCTTGCTTCACATTTCACACTGCTCATAATTTACCCGGAGTTAACAATTAATTCTGGGTATTCATAAGGTGACATTTAACGTACATATTCGTAGTGCCAGTGTCACTGACTTGACAAACGCAGCACGGGACCTGTTTATATATTACACATTGCAGACTGTAATATCAAGTATTTTTTTTCCTGAATGGACTTTTTGAACTATAAAAGGCAAGAATTAAACAGACTCTACTTCATTCCAATTGTCATGTTTTCCATCGCCGTTTAACATTTATCAAATTCTGAAATGACTGTTTATATACACATTGTGTTTCCGTGACTGCCCAAAGCATGTGAATATAAGGAGCAGGGTTTCATAACCCTGGATAAAAAGTACTCGCAGTGCTAACCCCGCTTCTAAATTACAATTGTGAAATGTTCCTTTACCCAGGGTTAAAAGCGGTGTTTAGAATGACAATAACCCGGGGTTAAGCGCAGTGTGTTTTAATTTAGATGATACTGTAAAGTCTCGGTGAAGACAATATTCTCATGTTCGGCTGTGGCCTTTCACATGATTTGATTATTTTTGTAATGGTATTAAAGGTAATGTCAATTTATGTGTCTGTTGTTGTTTATTAGAGATGCATAAAAACGTTGGCCGACACAGTTAACTCTTTATATTTGAATGCAGATAACCGATATATTGGCCGATAAATCTATATCCAAATATTTATATAATTTTTGAGAGCCTGATTACCAAAACAGTTAGTAGCCTAGTTTAAACCAGTGCAAGTTTTAAAATTAATTTTACACTCCACGGCCAACTTTCTTTTTTCTTCTAAAAAAGTAAATAAATTGATTAATGCCTGAATGCAAACAAGTCATTAAACAACATTACGTACATATACCGAATCAAAATGCATGTGCCATGGATAAATAAAATGAAATAGCCTCTGCACAGACAATAATGAAATGATTTTAATTAAACCATATTTTTTATCAAAATAATATGAGAAAAATAAAAGTGCTAGTTACTATTAATAACGCATCAATGTTTGTTTGAGTTGTATGTGCTGAAACTGAAGAGCTCAATGAAAACCAGTAATGTATATGACAGTCCTAATCATAGTATCAATGTTGTGCATTGCTGTTTGAGCTGTGTGTGCTGGAGCTAAAGATGATCACCCGGTAAACTGAAGCACTTTACTAACGTGTTAACTTAACCAAACGCATCCTATATGAGATAAATCAGATATATAGCCTATACATACACAAAATAAACATAATATTACAACTTATATCTGTAGTACAGAACGCCTCGAATGCAAGTTATGTTCTTGTCAAAATGTGTAAATCCTGTTGTGGATCTGCACATGTTAAACGTAACTTTATTTTCCTTTTGTTTCCAATTCCAATCATATTTCCAGTGTTGCCCAGTAAGCGGTTTCCCGTGTACTTTAACACTGTTGCCGTGGATTGTTTTTCATGTCCGCGGATTGAAACGACCCCAAATAACATGATATTTATCCCCTGGAATGCAAATTTTACCAGGGGAACCCCACCAAAAACGGATTTTACTCCCCCCGGAATGTGATTTTTACTAGGGGACCCCCCTAAAACTTGATTGGGCTTGATTGGGCTAGATTTGGGCTAGTTTTGCGTAGCAATTGGGCAGATTTTGTTGTGAAAACTTAGCAACCCCGCATATTTCAACCAATTCAAAACCATCATGGTGAACAGTGCACATCTGAAGTTTCACAGCTGAAGGGAATAATATATTATTTGCTTTAATTGGCCAAATCTTCTTATCAGGATAATAACGATCACATTGAAAAAATGAAAGTTTATCGGCGGATACTTATTTGGTGGCTAAAAATTACATTACCTTTAAATACCTAATAATTGGAGGTCATATTGCACTTTGTGTTGTGTTTACTTCTAATCATACAAATACAGGAGACTAGGTACAAAAGATTACCCCCCCCACCACCACCACCACAAAAAAAAAACATTTTGTCTTTCGCTGTGCACTAAAGTTCAAGTTTGGTGAACCTATTAGTGAATTAGCCAACAGTCCTCATTTTGCCTCAAAACACATTTAAAATAAAACAAACTTCAATTAAAAAGAAAAGCAGGATAGTACATTTAAATTTGTTATTTATTTATTATGTATCATGCAATGTATTATTTACTGAAGACAGAAGCCCTCGAGTGTGACATCATATCCTGTTGCTAATGGTCCTTGCAGGGTCTGAAATAATTTTGCATCCTTAAAGTCTAAAGTGATGGACATTCACCAAGACTTCAACTAGAATCAGAAACGAGGTTAAAAATGAGAAAAACAGCACTAGAGGGCTGTTTCCATTGTGAAACTAAACTAGTGATTGTCTAGGACTAGTTATTGATTGTCTGGGACTAAGGTTAATCTAATCCTTACGGCAAACGGGGTGTGTGTGTGTGTGTGTGTTACCCTCTCTCATTGTGCATGTGTGTGCATCTGATCTCCCTTGAAAAGCACATGAATAGGGGAGGATTATGTGTTAGAACTTTCCCCTTGCACCTCGGCCACACACGACGGAAACGGGAGAAGGCTGTGCGACCATGGAGCTGTGTGTGGGAGAGGTGATATGTCAAAGGGTAATGTTCCCGTCAGAGCGAGCGGACGACACACTCACAAACACATGTATGAAAGATCAAGGCCATGACATTCAAATAGTCACAAGGCGCTTTATGCAGCATTAAATGCATATTAAAGATTAAAAAAGAGAATAAAATGCACACTTTTCCATTCTCATAAACATTTCATTTTACGTGCTTTAGAGATGTAAAAACAATTTGCCAAACTGCAGAAAACAGTCTAATAGTCTTTTATAAAAGCAACAAGTCATGAGAGGTCAAACATTACAGTGATTGTACCATGTTTAATGGGGGAAAGTTGTGCTTAACAAGATCCCTTAACTATTGTAAAGTCATTGTAACACATGGCCTCTAATGACTTATTGCTTTATTAAACAATTATAAGCTTCATTGGAGATATAAAATGCCATTATAGAACATTGTATGAGCTATGTTTGAAGGCATTGTAAGTGTCAATATAGACATATATTACTTGAATTGTTTATTGTTAGGAGGTCGACCGATTGATCGGTTTTTCCAATTAATCAGCACCGATAATGATTGCTGGAACAATCGGTTATCAGGCAAAAATCCATACCGATAGTTTTTCCGGGTTGCATCCATTGCTGGAGCTGCTGAGAAGGGTCTGCTGTCATTTTACAGAATGAGAGCGGCCTCTAGAGGTGAAATCACTGACACTTTTTGGAGTTTGTTTTCACATGTAAGGCTGCGTGCTGCAAAGAGCGGGACACTTCAGATGTGGATTTAAAACATAGACAATGAAACGGTATGTATACAGTGTTTTAATGTCATTATAATGTAATTAATTAGTTGACTAGATGATTTATTAGCGGAGAACAGTGGTATGTTTGTTGCCAAAACAATTAAACAAATCAGAAATGCATCCGATTTCACTTCTTTTTTTATTGTCACAATAAATATTTTGTTATTTTGATTGAATAATCATCAAGTGTTGCATACAGGTCACTACAGTGGACAGCTATTTAAAAAGCATTTTCTTGCATAGTTGCACATCAACCACTACCGTGGACCCTAGTGCATCATCCTATACATTGCCACCAAGTGGCAAGCCGTTGTATGTCGAATTTTTCCCCTCCAAACCAAGATGGCCGATGGCCAGTCAGAAATTCCAAGTTGCTCCGGAATATCCACCCATTACTTCTATCCTAGGAGACTCTTGCAGGTACAAAAACTGTAGCATAAAGCAATATCTAATGAGTCATAACAGTTAAATTTACCAAGTATTGATTTTAGACTGGGAGAAAATTCTGATTAATCATCTGTCCACTATAGTCATGCATCAATAGCTATATTTCAGCTACAATTCATACTATTGCTGAAACTGTTGTTTTGAAAATACTTCATCTGCAGTCACTTTTTTTGACTGTAAATAAATGTATTTGTGTTACAATGCAATTTGCATTAATCAAAAAAAGTAATGCGATTACGTAATGTATACGACTTTTAATGAATTACTTTACTCATAACATCAAAAAGTAATCTGATTATGCAATGCATGTTGCTTGTAATGTATTACTTTACTCAGATCAAAAAGTAATCTGATTACGTAATGCATGTTACTTATAATAAATTACTTATTAGATCAAAAAGTAATTATTGATTATGCAACGCATGTTGCTTGTAATGCATTACTTTAGTTAAAAATAAATTTTATTACATAATGCATGTTAGTTGTAATGCATTACTTTATTCATTAGATAATTTTTTTTATCTTATTATGTAATGCACGTTACTTTTAATGCATTACTTTACTCATAACATCAAAAAAGTAATCTGATTACGTAATGCACGCTACTTGTAATGCATTACTTTATTCGTTAGATCAAAAAGTAATCTGATTACATAATGCACGTTACTTTTAATGCATTACTTTACTCGTAACATCAAAAAAGTAATCTGATTACATAATGCACGTTACTTGTAATGCGTTACTTTACTCCTTACATAAAAAAAGTGATCTGATTACGTTATGCAAGTTACTTGTAATGCGTTACTTTACTCCTTACATCAAAAAGTAATCTGATTACGTTATGCAAGTTAATTGTAATGCGGTACTTTACTCCTTACATCAAAAAGTAATCGGATTGCATTATGCATGTTACATGTAATGTGTTACTTTACTCCTTACATCAAAAAGTAATCGGATTGCATTATGCATGTTACTTGTAATGCGGTACTTTACTCCTTACATAAAAAGTAATTTGATTGCATTATGCACGTTACTTGTAATGCGTTACTTTACTCCTTACGTCAAAAAATAATCGGATTGCATTATGCATGTTACTTGTAATGCATTACTTTATTCGTTATATCAAAAAGTAATCTGATTACGTAATGCACGTTACTTTTAATGCGTTACTTTACTCGTAACATCAAAAAAGTAACCTGATTGCATTATGCATGTTACTTGTAATGCATTACTTTACTCCTTATATCACAAATGTGTCCATCTTGAACATAATCAGAATTATCAGCTAATAAGGGTAATGGCGACATACTCTGGTACACTGGAGGGAGCATCTGAATTGGGTTTCCAGTTTTACCTCGACAGGTTGTAAAGATCTCTGATATCACAACATGAGGACGTGATTCCATCAAAGATACGCAAAGTTCAACTTGTAAGAAGTTCAACTGCTTTTGAAATATTTCATATTTATATTTTATGTATATAATTTATAGTTTTCACATGATTTAATATAATTTTATTGATTGGTTTGTTTTTACTGTATTATGTTTAATACAGTATCTCTTCAGTTTAAACCGTAAAAGCATGCTGTCCACTCAAGTGGACATCTGGAAATCTCTTTGAAAAATGTGTAAAACAAATTACATTTTTAAATCTGGTTTTTCATGCCCTAAGAATAATAAAAACAGGAAAACAAATCCTGACTGAGGTTTTAATTCATGCATGAAAGGGCTAAAATAGAAGCATATAAAGTGGGAGAGTATACATACATACATATGTGTCTAATTTCAAATTTGTGTATATGTTTAAGGGCAGACATCTTTAAGAATGATTGTTTGATTTATATGAAATGGCAACACTTTACAATAAGAGTCAATTTTTAACAAACTAAGGTTACTAAAACTATTGTTCAGTGTTAATTTTAACATTCACAAATACATTTTTACATTTTAAAGTTGTACCTCTTAACACTAGTTAACATGAGATAACATGAATCAAAGTATAATTAATATATTAATATTTATTTATATTTAAAAAGTACAGTACATTTTCATGGTTCAGTACTGTTTTTCATTTTTTGTAATAAAGTTCAGCACTATTTTGTGTGTCATGTTTGTTTTCATCCAGAATCCACTTTAAAAACTATTGGTTGATTAATCGGTTATTGTCCAGTGTGGTCCAACCTAGTTATCGTTATCGGTAAAATCCACTATCAGCTGACCTCTATTTTATTGTGTAGGGCTGTCCCCAACTAAAGATTTTTCTAGTTGACTAGTAGTCGCTAAATTAAGCCATTAGTCGACCAATTGTATGTTTATGATATTGATTTAATCAGGGCTGAGCAGAATATTATATGTAACATTGCTAACATTGTACTACATCACAAAGAAATAGACTATTAAACTATAATATCGAGCCTTTAAAATGCAGATTAGTGATCATGCGCATGCATAACACTTGCCGCTGCACACCAGGAAAAGTAATGGTTATGAATGTGTTGGAAAAAAACGGCAAGAAGACTTACTTAACATTTTAATCATTTATTTAAACAAGTGTTTTCTGAGTCAGTGTTGGCAATGCTGACTCACCATCTCATGTATCATACGGATTAAATAATCAAGAGATTATGTGTTTTTGAATTTGATTTGGTTCATTCATTTAAATGTAGACATTTCAAGCTTCAGGCATATAGAATATGTGAGGCATATGCTTGAGTGAGTTTTGGTTCATTTTTGTGACGCGCTCCAGAAGAAGGAGACCGAGGCGGCAGAAAGCACATCATGTTTTTTTTTTCTTTCTTTTTTTCAGAAGAACTAGTTTTGTTGTTGTTTTGAGTGTACACAAATAAAAATAACTTTATGATGTATTACTCTTATCTGTATGACCAAAAATGGTATTTTAAGTTCTTTTCACTGTTTTCAGGAAAAAATGCAAGTGACCTCTGCATGAACACTTGGATTTGAGCCAAATAATAGCGCACATTTCTCTAACATTAGAGTGAGCGGTGGCCATGTTGCTAACGTTAGGCTACTACTTATGTGTTATGTGTAAATAAGCTATATTTGAAGTCGGTGAATGACAGGCGAACATTTGGATTTCCTGCCCGAGACACTGCAATTACCACATGGACCAGCCATGTTAACGATCTGTCTGTCATGGACTGTGTGAACTTTACAGAAATTCTTTTCTCGTTTTCTGCGGACTAATTAAAATATGGTTGACTAAACCTCTTCTCGTCAACTAACATTGAATCGACTATTAGGGGGCAGCCCTGTTATTGTGATGTATACATACAAATTTACATTATCATGGGATCTTTATTTTGTTTTTATTTTTTTAAGAAATTGGTACTTTTATTCAGATTCAAAGATGCATTAAATTGATGCATTAAGTGACAGTCAAGATAGTTAATGTTACAAAAGATTTGCATTTCAAATGAACACTGTTCTTCTGAATCTTCATCAAAGAATCCGGTTTCCACAAAAATATTAAGAAACGTTTCTTAACATTGATATTAAGAATAGTAAGAAATAATTCTTGAGCCACAAATCAGCATATTTGAATAATTTCTAAAGGATCACGTGACACTGAATACTGGAGTAATAATGTTGAAAATTCAGCTTTGACAACACAGAAACAATATATATACAGGTGCTGGTCATATAATTAGAATATCATCAAAAAGTTGATTTATTTCACTAATAATATATATTGTATATTATATTCATTCATTACACACAGACTGATATATTTCAAATGTTTATTTCTTTTAATTTTGATGATTATAACTGACAACTAAGGAAAATCCCAAATTCAGTATCTCAGAAAATTAGAATATTACTTAAGATCAATACAACTGAAAAGTATGAACATGAAAAGTATGAGCATGTACAGCACTCAATACTTAGTTGGGGCTCCTTTTGCCTGAATTACTGCAGCAATGCGGCGTGGCATGGAGTCGATCAGTCTGTGGCACTGCTCAGGTGTTATGAGAGCCCAGGTTGCTCTGATAGTGGCCTTCAGCTCTTCTGCATTTTTGGGTCTGGCATATCGCATCTTCCTCTTCACAATACCCCATAGATTTTTTATGGGATTAAGGTCAGGTGAGTTTGCTGGCCAATTAAGAACAGGGATACCATGGTCCTTAAACCAGGTACTGGTAGCTTTGGCATTGTGTGCAGGTGCCAAGTCCTGTTGGAAAATGAAATCTGCATCTCCATAAAGTTGGTCAGCAGCAGGACGCATGAAGTGTTCTAAAACTTCCTGGTATACGGCTGCGTTGACCTTGGACCTCAGAAAACACAGTGGACAGCTGAAACCCATGTCTTGCATACGTCTGTGCGTAGTGGTTCTTGAAGCACTGACTCCAGCTGCAGTCCACTCTTTGTGAATCTCCCCCACATTTTTGAATGGGTTGTTTCACAATCCTCTCCAGGGTGCGGTTATCCCTATTGCTTGTACATTTTTTCTACCACATATTTTCCTTCCCTTCACCTCTCTATTAATGTGCTTGGACACAGAGCTCTGTGAACAGCCAGCCTCTTTTGCAATTACCTTTTGTGTCTTGCCCTCCTTGTGCAAGGTGTCAATGGTCGTCTTTTGGACAACTGTCAAGTCAGCAGTCTTCCCCATGATTGTGTAGCCTACAGAACTAGACTGAGGCTGCATCCCAATGTGCATACTATCCACCCTATCCGCCCTAAATAGTATTGAATATTACTAATGCCACATACTATTTAGGAAGGATAGTATGCAGGCTGAGAGACCATTTAAAAGGCCTTTGCAGGTGTTTTGAGTTAATTAGCTGATTAGAGTGTGGCACCAGATGTCTTCAATATTGAACCTTTTCACAATAATCAAATTTTCTGAGATACAGATTTATTTTCTAATTTTCAGAGATTTTCCTTAGTTGTCAGTTATAATCATCAAAATTAAAAGAAATAAACATTTGAAATATATCAGTCTGTGTGTAATGAATGAATATAATATACAAGTTTCACTTTTTGAAATGGAATTAGTGAAATAAATCAACTTTTAGATGATATTCTAATTATATGACCTGCACCTGTATATTATTGTGAATATATATATATATTCACAATCTAATCAATTAAAATCAAACAAATAACAAAAATATGTGTCTAAAATCCACCACATCATCATTATAAAAGTAAAAAGGGCTGTGAATGAAATTTCATGTTGACTTCAATAAGCTTGATCAGAGGTACAAAAATAGAAATGAGCAGGTGAAAGCTGTGTGCTGCTCTGAGACTAAACAAAGCAAGGTCAAACAAACCCTAGAGGAGAGAAACATGACATATAGCCTAGCCAATATGTAGGTCAAAACAGGTGGAAACGTACACACATCAGGGTGAACAGAACATCAACTTTGACCCAACCCCAAACACACACATACATACACGGTGGAAGGTGCTGAGCACTAGACTGACCTCTTAACGTTCTGACTGGTGTCTGTTGGGTACAGAAAACTGAATTTGTCAGTGGAATGCCCGCTTGCCATTCTCAGTGAAGGAAAGGCAAATGAAGGAGGTAGGAAGAATGGATATGCAAATCTGGAAATGACAAAAAAGAAGGAAACAAACAAAAACGAGAGCAGGATATGATTAAAAGGCAAACCATCAAGCACAAGCACAGCAGAGCAAAGCAAAACACAGCAAAGCAACATAAAGCAAGCAAAGCAGCGGCCTGAGCGAAACAGAGAGAGAGACAAAGACAGAGAGAGAGAGAGAGAGAGAGAGAGAGACAAGGTGACAAGCAGCAGAAATCAAAGCTCACACACCTTCACACACTGATGGACAGATCAGTATGGGGGGTGAATAACGGTGCGTCAGGGACAAACAGTGCTGGCTTTGAACAGTGTTCTTGTGTGCATGTAGATGGGAGTTAAACTGCAGTCAAACCCACTTAATATCACTTTCTTTAATGAGACACTTCTTTCATTCCCACCCACTTTAAAAGGGTTAGTGTGTAGAAAAATCAAGGAATGTCATCTCCATTTCACATAATTCTATATTAAGGACAAGCACTTTGGTCATTTTCACTGCTTAAGTAGGAATGTTTGCTTCGAATAAATGTGCTTAAAAAGGGACAGTTCACCATTTACTCACCCTCCAAACTAGTATGCATGTTTTTCTTTTGCAGAAAATAAAAGATGATATTTTGAAAAACATAGGAGTCCATTGACTTTTTTTAATGGACACACAAATAACATTTCTCAAAATATCTTTTATGTTCTACATTTTAATTTTGGTGTGCACTATCCCTTTAAATGTAATAACTAGTGATGAGCATTTAGAGTAATTTTGTACTTAAAGGGTTAGTTCACCCAAATATGAAAATTCTGTCATTAATTACCCTCATGACGTTCCACACCCGTAAGACCTTCGTTCATCTTCGGAACACAAATTAAGATATTTTTGATGAAATCCGAGAGGTACACGACTCGTCCAGACAGCAATATAATCAACATTTTCAAGGTCCAGGAAGGTACTAAAGACATCGCTAAAACAGTCGACGTGACTACAGTGGTTCAACCTTAAATTTTATGAAGCGATAAGAATACTTTTTGTGCGCAAAAACAAAACAAAAATAATGACTATATTCAACACTATCTTCTCTTCTGTGTCATTTTCATATGCTGTTTATGTCCAGCGCTTCCAGGTTCTACGTCAGAACGCCGACTCATTATCGGCCGGCTCCTGCGTCAGCAGCACATGCATGCGTCGTGCTGCTCACATGTGCAGCTTTGACCAATACTGAGCCAGCATTCAGACGTAAATACAGAAGCCTTTACTGTGTTTACTAAGTCACCTGCGTAAGGATAATGACAGGGAAAAGAAGAGATTGTTGAATAAGTTTTTATTTTTGTTTTGTATTTGCGCAAAAAAAGTGTTCTCGTCACTTCATAAAATTAATGTTGAACCATTGAAATCACGTCGACTGTTTTAACAATGTCTTTAATACCTTTCTGGACCTTGAAAGTGTTGATTATATTGCAGTCTATGGACAAGTCATATACCTCTCGGATTTAATAAAAAATATCTTAATTTGTGTTCCAAAGATGAACGAAGGTTTTACGGGTGTGGAACAACATGAGGGCGAGTAATTAATGACAGAATTTTTGGGTGAACTAACCCTTTAAGTATAATATATCATCATACCGATGGAAAATTAAAGACATGTGTTAAAATATTACCCATGATTCATGTGAAATGGAGGCCAGAGGATGCTACAGTTTTTCAACAATGAATTTGCATGACCTTTTCTCACGTAATTACAGGATAACGATTTTTAAAAATAATTTTACTCCAGTGTGAAAAAAACTGTGATATTGATAATACAAAATGATAAAACAGGTTAATAACAATGAGTATTTTAATGCTACATCACAAAATAATGGTTTCAATTAACTGAAAAGTTAACTGAACAATGTAGATTTCTTTGAAAAAAAGAGCATTAAAAAATTGCTTACAAACCATTTTGAAAAGCAAACTGCTGCCATTAATGCACAGAATTTTCACTTTTTTTTTAAATCATTTCACATGTTGTAGCAGCACTTTGCATTTTCTTACCCAAATAAAATTGTATTTGGTGGGTTGCATGATAACAAAAATAAATAAATAAAATTAAAAAAAAACACACCAAAAATAATCTAATTACTTTTCTTGAATGCACCTGAAGGCGCACAGTATCACCTCCCATCCCATTGTCATATGCATGCAAAGTAAATGCATTGTTTGCTTCCTAATTAACTGCCAGATTGCCAATTTTAATGCATGAAGTCCTGCCACGTAAACGCTCATCCTAGAGTGTTTATCAGTAAGAGGTGTAAAGAGCTACAAAATATTAATAAACAGCTAAAATAGCACATTTGATGCACGTTCACATATGCTAGATTTTAGATGCTTGTAATTTCTGCAAGTATGAAGTGCATTAATCATGTATGCACATTTTTTTAACGCTGTTATGTGACTTCATTAAGCAATCCAATAGTGCCCTCTAGTGAAGGTATTATGTATCCATGCTTGCAGTCACCTCAGGTTAATATCACTGCTCTTTAATAGACAATTGAAAGAGATGTAAAGCATGTTTGGCTGTACTTTGTACATGTGCATGTTCTTTTTGATGTGCAGAGGTGGCTCTGAGCTGCTTGTGTTCTGCAGACCGTGAGTCATTAATCAGGCCATGGCAGGATCACCTTGAGCTGATCGTGGATGAAGGTGACCCTCACACCAGAACCTCTCTCTCTCTCTGCACTAATGTCTTCCTCAGTAGGACGGTATGATTGATGGCATAATGAAGGATATCAAACTGGCACACAGATGTAACGGGGAAATCTACTGAAATTGTATATGTGTATTCAGAACATGTTCAGACGTGACGTAATTGACTGCCTCGGGATTCTTATTCTTATCAAATATCATCACACTGATGGAAATTTAAAGACCAGATAACATATCTTCAATGATTCTTGTGCCATAGAGGCACAAATCAAGAATGCTACAATTTTTCACCAATGAATTTGCATGATCTTTTCACTTGTGATTTACATAAGGATTTTTACAAATCATTTTATGTAGATTTCTGCGGCAGACTTCCATTTGTATGTCAAGTATGTATCAAACTATAAAGAAAAAAAAGAATGCATCTTAATGGCCATGTTGTTGTGATCAAGCTGACTAATTTTCACTCACAAAGAATAATATCTAGTCAAATCAGTATTTTAATGACAGCAGATCATAACTAGGAAAATGTAGAGATGCACCGATATGAAAATTTTGGCCGATACCGATAATTCTTTATATTTGAAAGCCGATAACCGATATATTGGCCGATAAATCTAAATCCAAATTTTTTTATACTTTTTGAGTGCCTGATTACAAATACAAAAGTTTCACCATTAAAAGCCATGTCCCAAGCACACAATTATATAATTTTCTCATTATAATTTTATGTAGCCTATATGATAGACTTGTGCTGCACATGTTGCGCTTAACTGTATTTTCTTTTTGAAGTGACTCCAATCATATTTCAAGCAATTCAATAAATCTGAAGTGTCTCAGCTGAAGGAAATAATCCATTATTTATCTGCTTTAATATATCGGCCAAATTTTATTACTGGGCTGATAATAACTTTAAAAATGAACATATATCGGCCGATACCGATATGGTGGCCGATATATTGTGCATCCTTAGGAAAATGCATATATTGTTAACTGAATCTCCAACATTTAAAAAATAACAGTAATTAAATTTAAATAAACGTTAACTGAAAAAAAGAACAAAAACTGATATAAAAATGAACACAAAACTAATAATAAAAACTACAAAACACTAAATTACTAAAATTTAAACTAAAATCACGATGACAATTTAAAATATTAATAAATACTATAATGATACTGAAATTACACAAACTTTCAGATGTCCTCATATTTCCAGCTCTTCAACGCTGATAAACATTTGCATGTGTTCATAAAACACAGATGTGCTTTTTAACCAAATAAAATGATTATATAAATATTCAAGGATGTTTGTTTTTCTATTTTTATGATATTAATATTTCACCCTAACATAAAAAAAACATATCAAATTCATAGACCACATATATACACAACACACAACCCTCAATGGCAGCAATGCTATTTGAAATAATTAACTGGAAAACACTGAACCATAAAAAGGTTCTTTTGTGTCTCTATGACCAAACTGCAGAGCAAAATACGAGGCAGAACACAGTGAAGAGCACTCGTTATCCTGAGCAGGTATTATTCACTGCTTTATGTGCTCTTCTACAAGCCAAACACGCACAGTGGCTCATCAAGGGTGGAGAATGGGGTTCTGAGCGCGCACTCGGGTAACTAACCAGCATTAAACGCACCAGACTGCCTTTCCTACGTCCCAGAAGAGTCGTTCATGAGGGAAGATACGTGCAGGAAAATGGCAGACTTCTAATACACGGCTGGTTTAATGCATACCAGAGCCCAGAGATGGCAATAAAAAAAACTGCATTAACTGATATTAATGAATGCATATGAGAGAGAGAATATTACAGTAAGCACGAGGGCACAGGGACAGGTGCACAAGACTTTCTCCTTGTCTTCATAAATGTTTTCCTTTCCTCTCCTTCCTGAGGTCCGTGACACACCAAGCCGATGTTCGGCCATTAGCTAACGTCGGGCCGTTGGTAAGTGTCTGCCGGGCTAGTTTTTGAGTTCCAGACATCACCTCTAATCAGCCTCATGTTCGCCCGATTCAGCATTTTGAATCGGCATCAGTGAGAGACATCACACTAATTGGCTGTTCAGTTTAGCGAACGAGTCAGTGCATGAGAATAAAAGCGAGAGTGATGAGAGCGAGCACAGGACGGCACAGACAGAAGGCTGTTCTAATTTTACGTCATCTTACCTGAGCATTCCCATAGCCTACGTGAATATTTCATAATAACATGACGAGCCGCCTGGAATGGAGAAAGTGATCAGCATGATTCAAAATGGTAAGCAAGCGCTGCTTTGTTTGCGGTTTGTATATCTGCAGTCCTAGTTGCGTTTTTTCTGTTTTGAATGACGAATACAGACTAATGATACCTGCTGATATAGATAGTTATTTCCTTACATGCAGGCATAGAACGCACATGTTAGTTGGCAGTCAGCTGTAGTCTTTGTGGGGTGTTCAAGTAAAGCTTTTTGGCCTAGACACAGCCGGTGTGAGGCAAAACACAGCCGGCTTTAGTTCATTGACGTCAACTTGGTGTGTCCAACCTTTAGGCTACTTCTAGGGTCAGGAATCGACAACTGGTTCTAAATATTGAGAGGAAAAAAAAAAAACAGTTCTTGAATGTCTGAATTCGTTTTGTAATGCAAATGGCATACAATGGAATGCAATACAAAGCCTATATAAACATTCTTCCTCAAAATTACACATTTTTTAAATTTATACACACACGTTAGTTTTGCAATCTTAGTGAGGACATTGCATAGACTTCCAGTGATTTTATATCAGGTCAATAATATTTTCTATCACCTAACCCAACCACTAATCCTAAACCTACCCATCACAGAAACATGTGCAAAACACTAGATTTAAATACAAACATCTTTTGGCTGATTTATATGCCTTTTTAACTAGTGAGGACCAGTCAAATGTCCTCACTAGTGGGTTGTCAAAGTATTTCACAATATAAGTGAGGACATTTGGTCCTCACAAGTATAGCCAAAACAAGCACACACACACACACACACGTTCGTTTTTGTGAATTGTGGGGACATTCCATAGTCGTAATGGTTTTTATACTTTATAAACTGTATATTCTATCCCCCTACACTACCCCTACACCTAAACCTAACCATCACAGGAAACTGTGCACACTTTTACTTTCTCACAAAAACTCATTCTGTATGATTTATAAGCCTTTTGAAAAGTGGGGACATGGGGTAATGTCCTCATAAGTCACCTCTTTTTGTAATACCCATGTCATACCCATGTCATTTTACACATTTGTGTCCTGATGTGTCACAAAAATGCGCACGCACGCACACACACACACACACACACACACACACAGGTTTGTTTTGCTATCTTAGTGGGGACTCTCCATAGGCGTAATGGTTTTTATACTGTACAAACTGTATATTCTATCCCCCTACACTACCCCTATCCCTAAACCTAACCATCACAGGAAACATTCTGCATTTTTACATTTTCAAAAAAAATATCATTTAGTATGTTTATTAATCCATTTCCCTCATGGGGACCGCTGGCTGGGCCCCACGATGTAGGTGATCTCTTGTTTTATAAACAAGAACACACACACACACACAGGTTTGTTTTGCTATCAAAGTGGAGGACATTCCATAGGCGTAATGGTTTTTATACTGTACAAACTGTACATTCTACTCCTAAACCTACCCATCACAGAAAACATTCTGCATTTTTAAATTTTTTAATAAAACATTGTTTATGTTTTTAAAGCTATTTTAAATATGAGGACTCATGAAATGTCTTCATATTTCATGTTTACGTCATAATACCAGTGTATACCCATGTCATTATACAAATTTGTGTCCTCATAAATCACAAAAACGCGCGCACACAACACACGCACATTCAAGTTTTCAAGCTTGAATCCAAAGAAAGTAAATCGTATTTTCAAAATACATTCTACCTCTAAATTGGTATATTGCAGAGTCCTAAAAAGCTAAATAGTATCAAAATAATTCATTGTTTTAAATAATGAAAAATACAGTTATGTACCGTTTACATATATATTTTTTTGTCCTTTTCAGAGCTTGACAGGCATGGTCACTGACATATGTATGGTATGATCTGTCATATAGAAACAAGACGCGCAAAGAATCTTCAGAATGTTTTCTGTTCCATAGAAAAAACAGAAAAATAAAACAACATTATTTTTGGGTGAACTGTTCCTTTAAGAAAGCGGAATTGTTATGTGGACTCAAAATCAGAATCCTTATGATTGCCATCTCTCCTCGTTTGCTTTCTCCTTTCGACTGATTTTCATGATCTCCTCCGTCCTCTCTCTAACCAAATCAATACCTCCTCCATTCCAGCATCTTTCCTCCTCCTTTCCTTCCCCTCCCCCTCTTTCCTCAATCTCTATGAATAACTCTCTTTTTTTCTCCCTCCTTTTTTTATCAGGGTGAATCTGAACACACTGCAGTGCCCTTGAGCTCTCACTCCTCTCCTTCTCTCTCAGGCAGAACACAGAGTTTGGCAGTTATGTTGCAGTTATGTAACACGCTGCTCTTTATAACACGTTGTTGAAAGGTGCATTGCATAGTGATCATTATATTTGCCCTGCAGCATCAGGAGACGGGAAACAAAATGAAGGGAAATCCAGATGCAAAATCAAGCTGAGCGCTATTACATTCACCTCATTTGGCTATTGATACAATATTTAGGATGATGTGAATCTGGATTTGATTGGATAATTCCGTAT
Source organism: Anabarilius grahami (assembly GCA_003731715.1). Taxonomy (NCBI): domain Eukaryota; kingdom Metazoa; phylum Chordata; class Actinopteri; order Cypriniformes; family Xenocyprididae; genus Anabarilius; species Anabarilius grahami. The sequence continues at coordinate 2,509,347 of RJVU01027559.1, read as the reverse complement.
TGACAAACTGTGAGCACAGCTTAAATTTATAGAAAGTGAATCATATCTTTAAAATACATTTTATCGTATATTGCAGGGCCCAATAAAGCTAAATAATTCATTAGGAAATAATTACATCAGGACAAAATTTTTTTTTTATAATAATGCAGAATACAGTTTAACGGTCAGTAAGAAATATTTATGGCTGCTATTTTTTTTTTATTGTACAAATCCTGTCAAGAATGTCTCAGTCATATCATATTTAACCAAAAATTGTTAACAACAACAACAATAATAATAATAGAATATTATATTTTTCATAGGTCTATTTTTTCTATTTTAAAGGTGATACAGAGGATCTTTTCGTCGACTGAGAACCCAAACACTGTTAGCGAGTTTTTGAAATGAGCGCATGCGTAAGAACAACCCCGCTCCTTCACAGCTCAGTTCGAGGGAACGCCTCCCAAAACTCGTGCACGAGTATTGGAACTCGAGTGTTTGTTTACCACCGGCATTCGCGGTGTCGTGTCAGTGGATTCATTATGTCGGACTCACCGCAGGTAACTCAATCTGCAGTTGTTACTCCTGTCTCCTGACAAAAACATTGGATGCGGCGCCTGTGGAGTGTGGAAAGTTACTGGAGCGCGCAGCCGCACCCGTCTCTCACAAGCAACGGCATGGCAGTGATTGACAAGCCAGAGGGCCAATCCGCGCACGTCTCTCACAAGGAACGTCATGGCAGTGATTGACAAGCCAGAGGGCCAATC
>RJVU01027559.1:2492376-2508578 GCA_003731715.1 Anabarilius grahami | reverse complement strand
CTATTTTTTTTTTATTGTACAAATCCTGTCAAGAATGTCTCGGTCATATCATATTTAACCAAAAATTGTTAACAACAACAACAATAATAATAATAGAATATTATATTTTTCATAGGTCTATTTTTTCTATTTTAAAGGTGATACAGAGGATCTTTTCGTCGACTGAGAACCCAAACACTGTTACTGAGTTTTTGAAATGAGCGCATGCGTAAGAACAACCCCCCGCTTCACAGCTCATTTCGAGGGAACGCCTCCCAAAACTCGTGCACGAGTATTGGAACTCGAGTGTTTGTTTACCACCGGCATTCGCAGTGTCGTGTCAGTGGATTCATTATGTCGGACTCACCTCAGGTAACTCATAATCTGCAGTTGTTACTCCTGTCTCCTGACAAAAACATTGGATGCGGCGCCTGTGGAGTGTGGAAAGTTACTGGAGCGCGCAGCCGCGCACGTCTCTCACAAGGAACGTAATGGCAGTGATTGACAAGCCAGAGGGCCAATCGTTTACGTGATGATCGCGTAAACGATTGGCTGATGTTTTTAAGGCCCTACCTCGTGCACAGATGATGTATATTAATATTATTCCTTTCAGTGCACCTAATAAATAGTCTTTTATCAGTTAGTAAAGACAGTTTCAAGTAATATTGCAAAAATTTATAAAACAAAACATCCTCTTTAGCACCTTTAAATTAGGTCTATTTTTAGGATCATGAACATCTTTTAATAATGACATTACTATCAAATTTTCTTTTTTTGTAAAGTAAAAAAAGTTAGTAATGCAAATAAATCAGTAAATAAAAAATTGAATTAATAAAAAAATAAAACGTATGCGTTTTATAACTGCGATAAAATCACAAAATCATTGAGATAATGAAAAATTTGAATTATAAACATTCAAAAGAAAAACATCAATGCGCATCACAGTAATGAAGAAAATGTGCTTTATTGTCATGAAAATAAAGTCACAATTTATAAATCTTAATGCTCTTAAAAATAGGCTTAAATTTTCTTTATGCAAAATATAATTAAAATATTATTCCCTTTTTGATTTTGGGGTAAAATGCAACCTGAACATTTGTGAGATTCACTCGGGTGCTTGTGTCTTTCAAAACGCATTAGACAGCAGTTCAGTCAGGTGGAGGTTTTCCCTGCTGACTGGGCAGTCGGGGTAAATCTAAGGACACATGCATACTTCACACACTGAGCATTTTGACCCTGCAGTGACCCTATGATGACGATGATGTCATAGTGACATTGGGACACCACTAACCAGCTTCCTGCAGCGCAGGACGTGATTTCCTGTGACTGGTCTCAGTAATGCTGCTTCATTCACAATCCAATCTGTAATTCTTTGTACTGAATGATACGACTGCAACAACAAAGAAGCTAAAATTTTGCTGATCAAAGCTCAAACAAAAGCAATCTGACTGTATTCTGCTGCTTAGTCATGACTTTCATTCATTCAAAAATCCTCAGAATAGATGCCCTATTTAATTTGTCCATTCAATAGATTGTACTATATTAAGGTCCTACATCATGTCTAATTTCCACAACCTAGTTTTTCATACACTAAAAAAAGGTTCACATAATTTGTCAGTTAATGTTAAGTCTCTTATGTTCACCAAAGCTACATTTATTTGATCAAAAATGACTGTATAAACAGTAATTTTGTGAAATCTTATTACAATTTAAAAGAACTGTTTTCTATTGTAATGTGTCCAGTGTGTAATATTTAGGTGGATCTATTGACGTTTTATTAATGTTTTCAGTGGTGTATAAAGACCTTACATAATAAACCATGATGTTTATATTACCTTAGAATGAGCCATTTCTATCTACATGGTCTCCTTACATGGAAGTCGCCATTTTGCGCCACCATGTTTCTACAGTAGCCCTAAACGGACAAACTGCTCTACAGAGCACGTTTGCTGGGCTGGCTAATCACTGCTGTCTCAGACGACGACATCTTTGTCCTGTGTTGGCCACCGTAGCTTCTCTATGCGCTTCGAAAATGGAGGGGTTGAGCAGGTGTTTTCTGTGATCAAAGCTGAATTTTCAGCATAACTACTCCAGTCTTCAGTGTCACATGATCCTTCAGAAATCATTCTAATTTGCTGATGTAGTGCTCAAGAAACATTTCGTATTAATGTCGAAGACAGTTGTGCTCCTTAAAAGGTCATCATTTACTCACCTTTATGTCGTCCCAAACCCTTAAGACTTTTGGCCATCTTTGGAACACAAATAAAGATATTTGTAATGAAATCTGAGAGATTCCTATCCCTCCATAGACAGCTACACAACTACCACTTTGACGCTTCAAAAATTTCATAAAGAGATCGTAAACTATTCCATTTGAATTGAGCAGTTTAGTCCAAGAGACACGATCACTTTATATGATATGATATGTATTATTATTTTTANTATTACCTTAGAATGAGCCATTTCTATCTACATGGTCTCCTTACATGGAAGTCGCCATTTTGCGCCACCATGTTTCTACAGTAGCCCTAAACGGACAAACTGCTCTACAGAGCACGTTTGCTGGGCTGGCTACTCTCTGCTGTCTCTGACGACGACATCTTTGTCCTGTGTTGGCCACCGTAGCTTCTCTATGCGCTACGAAAATGGAGGGGTTGAGCGGTGGACCAAGCCGTTTGTTGCAATTCGCAACCCTTACCGCTAGATGCTGCTAGAATGTACACACTGCACCTTTAAAATTTTATTTATTTCTGTGATCAAAGCTGAATTTTCAGCATAACTACTCCAGTCTTCAGTGTCACATGATCCTTCAGAAATCATTCTAATTTGCTGATGTAGTGCTCAAGAAACATTTCGTATTAATGTCGAAGACAGTTGTGCTCCTTAAAAGGTCATCATTTACTCACCTTTATGTCGTCCCAAACCCTTAAGACTTTTGGCCATCTTTGGAACACAAATAAAGATATTTGTAATGAAATCTGAGAGATTCCTATCCCTCCATAGACAGCTACACAACTACCACTTTGACGCTTCAAAAATTTCATAAAGAGATCGTAAACTATTCCATTTGAATTGAGCAGTTTAGTCCAAGAGACACGATCACTTTATATGATATGATATGTATTATTATTTTTATGATAAACATTTAATTTTAGGATTGTTTTCACATAAACATTCATCAACGCAAACATCAGCTATGGTAAGTGGAAGCTCAAGCACGTTCGCTTGACCAACGAGGCTCGTTCTCATGTGTTACGCATCAAGCATGGTTGAGCTTCTATTTATGTTCGCTGATCAATGTTCATATAAAAGCCGAAAATTAAATATGTTCATCATATAACGAGATCGTGTCTCATCAGAAAATTGGACTAAACCACTCAGTTCATATGAATTAGTTTTACAATCTCTTTTGGAAATTTTTGAAGCGTGAAAGTGGTAGTTGCGTAGACTGTCAATGGAGGGACAGAAATCTCTCAGAATTCATTACAAATATCTTAATTTGTGATCTGAAGATGAATGAAAGTCTTACAGGTTTGGAATGGCACAAGGGTGAGTAAATGATGACAGAATTTTAAATTTTGGGGGGAACCAACCCTTTAATCTTGTGAATTTTTTCAGTATTCTTTGATAGATCAATTTAAATGTATCCTTGCCAAATATAAATTAAATTAATATCTTTCGAAATTTCTTTCATGATGGCATTGACATATGTTATGTATGTATGCATATATGAATGCATGCACGCCTCTCAATGGCTCATTATCATTCAGGTCAAATTAAATGATGAAGTTAACTCTATTATTAAACAAACTCCCAGACAAGGTGGTTGTAAATGCAGAAGGTTGATTAATATTGTATATACTGAACACCATATCATGACTATAATTCACAATTACAGTGTACTCGCATCACAGGCCGAACCTGACATATTTTTACAGTTCATGTATGAATAATATGGACTTTACAATAAGGTCTCATTAGTTAACAATGAGCAATATATTTTTAAAGCATTTATTACTCAGATTTTTATTAATTAACATTAATAAATAATAAATGCTTTAAAATTGTTAACAGACAAATCCAAATTAAACCCTGCGGCTCGTGACGACACATTGATGTCCTAAGACACGAAACGATCAGTTTGTGCGAGAAAAAGAGTATTTATATCATTTTTGACCTCTAATACACCACTATGTCCAACTGCCTTGAGCATCCGGTTTGTAAGGTCTGAAAACGCGTTCTGATGACGGAAGTGATCTCTCGCGTGTATGTCAATGAGTGCGAGCGATCACTTCCGGCATCAGAGTGCATTCAGACCTCACACACTGGATGCGCACGGCAGTTGGACATAGTGGTGTATTAGAGGTAAAAATTATATAAATACTGTTCGGTTTCTCGCACAAACCGATCGTTTCGTGTCTTAGGACATCAATGTGTCGTCGCGAGCTGCAGGGTTTAATTTGGATTTGTCTGTGCATGTTTTTTTGACTCTTATAGATGGTGTTGCCATTGACATGCATTATAAGACTGACAGACCGCAACGGTTGGAGTTAAAAATCATCATTTGTGTTCTACTGAAGAAACAAAGTCACCTACATCTTGGATGCCCTTGGGGTAAGCAGATAAACATCAAATTTTAAATTTTGGGTGAACTATTCCTTTAACAGATACAACTTTTGATCTTAAAAATGTATTAGTAAATGCTGAGATTAAGATTTATAAATGCTGTAGAAGTTTTGATTATTATTAGTTTATGTTAACTAATGTAGTAAACTAATGTTAACAAATGAAACCTTATTGTAAAGTGTTACCAATAATATTAATGATACAGTAACACATGGTTCTTTGGTCTTTTGGTGATCAAAACTGCTCAAGGCACATATGAACACATCCAATACCTGTAGTGAGCTTCCTTAATTCCATGATAAATCCTTCTCAAAAATACCAAATAACACAATGGCCATCATAAAAACATAAGCCAATTTTTTTCCATCTTCACTTGCCAAAATGACAACATTGCTGCATTCCTACTGCATACAGATCTCTGCATGCAGAACTAGTCAAACTAACACAGATTTTATATCTAACTCGAGTGTCTGAACCTGTGAGTTACTGTCAAGATAAAACGTTTTTTTTCCCGGTTATGTGGATTGGTCCTGAGGCAAACACATCTCTCTTCTCTTCTGCTCAACAGCACAAACACACTGAATTAATGATGGCCGCTGCAAGCAGCACAGAACAGCCCAAGGGCTCGACCAGAGGGATGGAATATTCCTGATTGATTCCTGAACATAACACAATGATTTTGACCGGTTTTACTTTTATCAAGTGGTGTGGTGTGTGTGGAGCACCACACAAGAGTAAAAGACACAAATACTCAGAAATACAGTCATACATTTTAAGTATAAGAGCCTGCAATATTAATGTGTAGGCAGAGGCGAACCAACACTAAGTGGGGGCCCAAGGCAAAATTAATCAATGAGGCCCTTCAAAAAGATTTTTTTATTAAAATACCTAGTGACATAATTATACAACATATAACGTAGTCAAAACACATAACAAAACAAATTGTTTACAAAATTAAAGTGCTTATTTTTTAATTTACAAAATTCGTCAACAAATCTTACTAATTAAATAATGTCAACTAAATAAATGTATTGATATTTATTTATATTAATTTTTTAATTTTTACTTTATGAATAACTTTATAAAATAGATGTTTTAAAAAAAAAAATCAATAGAAAAAAACTCAATGATGGCATACTTTTAAATATTACATAAAAAAAACTGTCAGTAGGTGGCGGTAAATCACAGTCTTAATGAGCGAGTCATTCATTCATTCAGTATGAAGCTACTACTGTATTTATGAATGAATCATTGAATGAATGACTCTCACGATTCGTTCAAAGCTGAAGAATTGTTCACGAAACACTGATGTGTGCTGTTAATCACAAATAATCGCTAAATTGTAATTTAGACACGTGCATTTTCTGTAAAGTTGCTTTGAAAAGAAAAAAATATTGTGAAACGATTTTGTAAAAGATCTGTTAGTTATTAATATCCTCAATCATCATTATCTCAATCACTTACTGCTGTCCTGTTCCCTCTTTTCCTCGTCTTCATGCTTTCTTTTTCGCTTCTGCCTACCAGACGGATATGTCCTCTTCATGTTTAATAAATGGAATTAGGCATTTTAATGTAAGCACTGCGCCAGTTTGAAAGCAGCGGCAAAAGCATAATCAACGTAACAAGAGAGGGGTCCCCTAAGGGGGATGCAGAGATGTCGCTGCGTCACTGCGTGTTACATTGATAATAACATTTCTGATTGTTTAAATGATCAGCCCTCGGGGGCCCCCTCAAAATGCGGGGCCCCAGGCAATTGCCTGCCTTGCCTGCCCTATTGCTACGCCTCTGTGTGTAGGCTGTATCTAATGTCTGTATATCCACCTAGCAACAACATCCTAGTGACCTCCTAACAACATGTAAGTGGATGTAAGTGCAAACACACCTCAGATTTTCTTCAAAAAAATTATGTCAAAATCGATTTGATTCCTATAATTCTCTGTTCAGACACCATGTGAAGGATCTGATAGATGGCATGAGCGCAGGTAGACCAACAAAACAAACAAAGTGAAATAAAGAGCACATCACAGTGTCTTTTCCTCTCGTCCGTCCCTCATTCCTGCAGTGTGGGATGAGAGAAGGGTGACGGAAAAGAGGTTTTCCGTCTCCGTCACTCTGATCTGACAGGCACTGCGCACAAAGACACATAAACACATACACACACAGGGTGTGAGAGGGACCCATGAAGCACAGGGGCGTCTGAATTATTTAGATAATAAATGCTCAAAGAGCTGCTGTGTTTCTGTGTGAGTGTGTGTGCCAGTAGGCATGCTGTGGGGACAAAACAGTCTCTGCTGTGAGGTCCAGCTGTGTGAGCTGTGCAAACAGTTGGAGAAAGACAAGCTAACCTGTACCGCAGTGCACACACACATGCATACCCTGGTGTCATGGGCTACTGTCAAAGACAGACACATTCACACAAAGACATAGGCAATCTCAAACAGAGTTATCATGCAGCTTACAACATATCGGCTGATATATTCAACCTTTTATCAGCCTTTAACTGTGCCCAGTTTACTCATATCTGTTCCAAAACGGTAACAAAAACAGAAATTGTTCAAAATCCACTAACAAGTTCACTTCAGAATTAATTTACTGATAATTTACTCACCCCCATGCCATGTCATCCAAGATGTTTGTGTCTTTCTTTCTTCAGTTGAAAAGAAATTAGGGTTTTTGAGGAAAACATTCCAGGATTTTTCTCCATATAGTGGACTTCACTGGGGTACAATGGGTTGAAGGTCCAAACTGCAGTTTCAGTGCAGCTTCAAAGGGCTCTACACGATCCCAGCCGAAGAACAAGGGTCTTATCTAGCGAAATCATGTCATTTAAAAAATATATATATATATACTTTTTAACCACAAATGCTCGTCTTGCATTGCAAATTAATTTTTTAATTCTACGATGCTCCACGAATTACGTAATCATGTTGGAAAGGTCACGCGTGACATAGGCGGAAGTACCGATCCAGTGTCTACAAAGTGAATGTGCAAAGACTAAATCAAATGGCCTTTACAAAAAAAAGGTAAAACTAAAAGGTCAACTGATCCTTTAATAGATTTGGGAACTGACATGCATTAGGGCCGTGCCAATACCACCATATATCTATATACTGTGATACTTTCTGTCCTTCAGATTCTTGTATGAATTATAATTAATAATTATTTATTTATATAAAGTCAGACTGATACTAGTCACGAGAGACTGAAACCATAGATTCACACTGAGCTTCTCTCTAAAATTTCAAAAATGAACCAATTATATATTGTAATGTATTGAATTCTACATATCATGACATAGTTAGTGATAACCATGCATAATATGGCAGGATATGTCAGATAATCTCAAAACAGCCCTGATTAATCTGGCCAATAATAATTCTGCGATGTGCCACGAATTACGTCATCATGTTGGAAAGGCGGAAGTACCAATCCAGTGTCTACAAAGTGAATGTGCAAAGACTAAATCAAATGGCCTTTACAAAAAAAAAGGTAAAACAACGTAGGATGATTTTGAATTTGGAGGAGAAAATGAGATGGAGTTTTTTGCCCTATACCGCGGTACTTCCGCCTACGTCAAGTGTGACCTTTCCGACATGATTACGTAATGCGTGGCGCATCACAGAGCTAGTGCAAGACGAGCATTTGTGGTTAAAAAGTACATTTTTATGTATATACCTTATTCTTCGGCTGGGATCGTGTAGAGATCTTTGAAGCTGCATTGAAACTGCAATTTGGACCCAGTGAAGTCCACTATATGGAGAAAAATCCTGAAATGTTTTCCTCAAAAACCTAATTTATTTTCAACTAAAGAAAGACAGACATAAACATCTTGGATGACATGGGGGTGAGAAAATTATCAGGAAATTTTAATTCTGAAGTCAACTAATCCTTTAATAGATTTGGGAACTGACATGCATTAGGGCTGTGCCAATACCATCATATATCTATATATACTGTGATACTTTCTGTCCTTCAGATTTTTGTATGAATTATAATTAATAATTATTTATTTATATAAAGTCAGACTGATACTAGTCACGAGAGATTGAAACCATAGATTCACACCGGGCTTCTCTCTAAAATTTAAAAAATGAACCAATTATATTTTGTAATGTATTGAATTCTACATATCATGACATAGTTAGTGATAACCATGCATAATATGGCAGGATTTGTCAGATAATCTCAAAACAGCCCTGATTAATCTGGCCAATGTATGAGTCTATCACTAATTCACTGCTTGGTCAAATAACAGAGATCACAAATTATGTTTTCAAATGTTTTTGAGTGAATGAAATAATTCCCTCTAGATACATAGACTGAGTTTACAGCCGTTAATCAATGAAACACATTCAATTGTGGTACAAATGTACTGTTTTAAAGGACTCTCGTCGAATGCAGCATTGAATGAAGGAATGAACTACCTGACATTCAACGAGGACCTGAACGAATGAAAATCCTCCCAGACAGTCTTGTGTTTAACAAAGCCTGTCTCATTTCCCGAGCTGCCTGCTGAACCACCATAAATTCACAGCAGTAACCCAGACCATCTCTCCTCCCCATCCCCCTCAAGTCATCTCACTCACCCTCTCTTCCTTTTCTTGCACTTGCCAAGGTCTATAATATCAACGTGAGAGGAATAACGGTGATTTACAGTAACATTACAGATTCAAACAACAGGATGGTGAGAAATGGACAAAGAGGGACAGGAATCGTTAATAATTCCGATTCCAATTCCAAGTTTTGAACAAAAAGCAGGTTCTCAATTCCCAACAGTAATAACGAGAGAAACAGTAGGACAGACAAAGAGAAAGCTACTCATCTGCTGGTGACAAACCACGTGTGAGCTTCTGTCATATAATTTGGTAGTAGAAGAAGCACTTCAACAGCTGAGAACCCACACAAAAACGTTCATACATAGACATGCGTATCCACATACACAATCTATAAATACTGCATTCCTACACCTGCCTCTCTGGTTTCAGAAGATTTACTACGATTCATCTAAACGTCAGATCCGATACAGACTATGAGTTTGAAACACTTTACAATAAGGTTCATTAGTTAAACATTAGTTAATGTATTAACTAACATGAACTAATCATGAGCAATACATTTGTTACTGTATGTAAATCTTCGTTAATGTTAGTTCATGAAAATACGGTTGTTCATTGTTTGTTCATGTTAGTTCACAGTGCATTAAGTAATGATAACAAGACTTTAATAATGTATTAGTAAATGTTGAAATAAAAAAAACAAAGATTAATAAATGCTGCATAAGTGCAGTTCATTATTAGCTCATGTTAACTAATGAACCTTATTGTAAAGTGTTACCGTATTTTTTTCTGTTTCTCATATAGCAGACCACTAACACAATGTATGAACATGCTGTGTGTCACTTAACAGTATCAACATAAATTTCAGTGATTTTGTACTCTCATATTTTTGGTGTTGTTATTCCAAAAACGCCTTGTTGCATAATTAAAAGGCAGGGATGTACCGAAATGAAAATTCTGGGCCGAAAATGAAACTTTAGGATGCACTTGCCGAAAACTGAAGCTAAAAATAAATTAAAAATGAATAATAAATTAATTTTTCAAAAGTAGTAAATTAACACCCAAATAGCTAATTGCTTCTAATCCAATTTGTTGGTGAAATATAAACATTTAAATGACAAACTACTTGATTTCATGACAGACTTATTCAAACATACATTAAATAATGAAGACATCACGAAGGTTAAGATATTAAAGAGCGCCAAAACTACATTTATTGTTTGAATTTTGTAATAAAATTTACAGAATTTTAAAGTTAAATGTGTTATAGAGGATGTTTTGTTTTATACATTTTTGCAATATTTCTTGAAACTGTCTTTACTATTCCTGATAAAAGGAATAATATCAATATACATCTGTGCACTAGGTAGGTAGGGCCTTAAAAACAGCAGCCAATCGTTTACGCGATCATCGCGTAAACGATTGGCCCTCTGGCTTGTCAATCACTGCCATTACGCTCCTTGTGAGAGACGTGCGCGCTCCAGTAACTTTCCACACTCCACAGGCGCCGCATGCAATGTTTTTGTCAGGAGTAACAACTGCAGATTATGAGTTACCTGCGGTGAGTCCGACATAATGAATCCACTGACACGACAGAGCGAAACACTCATGTTCCAATACTCGTGCACGAGTTTTGGGAGGCGTTCCCTCGAAATGAGCTGTGAAAGAGGGGGGTTGTTCTTACGCATGCGCTCATTTCAAAAACTCACTAACAGTCTTTGGTTTCTCAGTTGTCGAAAACATCCTCTATAACACCTTTAAGACTTAAAATTAAAAGAAACAAAGCACAAAGCCTTTTGCAATTATTGGATGGCAGGCACGCTACAATGTGAAGTTCCTAAGTGTAATTTCAGGAGGAGTCAACCCATCTAATCTTTCAATTAACTGCCGGAGCTTATAAGCAGCCGCTCACCAGCTGTTTTGGCATCCCTCCACCTCCCCAACTCCACCAACATCATTTAGGCATCTTGCTGCCCCTTCACTGCAGACAGCAAGTCAAATATGTTTAACCATAATAGCTTAAAGATTATATAGGCATACTAACTTATGAATGTTTAGTTAAGTATTTGTTCATGCTGCGCGTCAACAGAAAACAGCACGGACTAAAAGATTTTAGATTAATATTGTTTAACTGTTGTAGCTTATCCAGGCTGTGTGCACAAAATAGACGCTGAACACAGTCAAGTCGGTAGATATTTCAGTACATCCCTATTAAAAAGAATATTTAGGTTAAAATTACAACTTAAGCTCTATATATACGTTTTTTAAGATTACCACAGAAATTAAATCCAGCAAAAGCATGGCGAGTTTCACATAATGCATACAAAGTTACTATAAAGTATAACCAGAAGTTCATTCACTTAGGAAAATAGTCAAAAAGCATGATTTAGACAACATAATTAAACAACATTTATCCTGGATAATGTAAGTATGTAAAGAGGGATCGTTCACCCAAAAATACACTATAATTTAAAACAGTTCTGTTAAAAGTATCTGTATTTTGATAGCAAGTTGGATAGGCCTACTTAAATTATAAATGTAGCAATACCAGCGTTTCTGCAGTACTGGTAGTACCGAGTATACTGGATCAAATTTTACCAGGTTAATTTTATAACTAACTAACTTTTCAGTTGATCTATCTATTTTTGATCAATGTTTTCAAAATTTGAAAGCTACAAGCTAATGTTTTAATGTATTATTTACATATAATTATTAATAGCATTAGTAATTAACCAATTATTCCTGTGATGCAAAGTTGAATTTTCAGCATCATTACTCCAGTCTTCAGTGTCACATGATCCTTCGGAAATCATTCTAATATGCTGATTTGCTAATATTTCTGTGGAAACCGTGATATGTTATTTTCTCCAGGAAGAATCACGATTATTTGTGTGTGTGTCAATCAGTGTTGGGCACGTTACTTTAAAAAAGCAATTAGTTATAGTTACTAGTTACTTCTCACAAATAGTAACGGAGTTAGTAACTGAGTTACATCATTATAAAAGTAACTAATTACCAGGGAAAGTAACTATTGCGTTACTTTAAAAAAAAAAGAAAAAAAAAGTCAAATAACTTGAATGCCCCCACTATTAAATATAAGTCTAAGAATAAATTATTCTTGATCCGACTCGTGACTCATGATCCGCTCTTGATTATGAAATTTCTCTGTACTGTCAATAAAGAAAATGTAGTTTCATAAATATGTTTAAATAGTCCTATGTTATGTTTTAAATTAATTTACTTGATTATGAAAAGTGAAGAGCATGAGTAAGATGCATCATAAGATGCGCAATATATCATGGAGTGGGTCAGACATGATTTTGACCACTTCATTAAGTTTTGTTTTGTAGAAAGCCTCTCTTTAAAGTGAATTTCATTTTGTAAAAATTGTATCTTAATTTTAATCAATGTTTCATCAACCAATTGCCTGGATTTAATAATAAGAAGCAAATATAGCAGACAATATAATCATGGCAGGCGCGGGTGCGATCACTGGCGCGTGAACTGGAGCGCGACTTATAGGCTAAATGATCCGAAACTCAGTGGCTTCTTGCCTCACAAACATGAGAAAAACATCTATAGAAAGCTCGAAATATCTAAAAACGAAAAGAAATAGGCTACTCTGATGACTAAACCGAATGAAATGTGCATTTTCTCTCTAGGCGCGTCCAGTATATGCGGAGATGATGAAAGTCAGCAATGTGAACTTCATCTTCGCAGCCGACACTGATTCAGAAAACATTACTTTATTAATAAACAATTCAAATGTCTCCTTGCTGTTTTTGTCACATTCATAATCATTCATTTTGCCGGTTCTTTATGGCAAGCTTTATGCATGCGCTTGAATGCTATAGCCTATATTACGATCATTATTATGGTTTATTCTCTCCAGTATTTAAGAAATTAAATTAATATAAATGTGATTAGTCAACTAATGGCTTAAATGAATAACGTTTCTGGAGGTGCTTCGACAAATTGGAGTTGCTGTTTATCGCAGTAGATAGGACCTTCGAACTAGAAAGACACAGCTTACATTTGACTAAAAGGTTGTTGTCTTTATGCTCAACTAAAGTGAAATAATGAGCATATTTCTACTTTGAGAAACTCGTCTTGCTCTCGCCTTGACTCGCCATGACTGCCGCACATACTTGAATAAACGGAAACACGCCCAGAGTGCGTCTTCGTGTTTACAGTGGTTGGCATCCACCAATCCTACAATGCGTCGCTGCTGTAAACAGGTTAAGCTGTTGGCTACACTTCAGCCAAAATTAATTAATTTTAAAAAAGTAACGGACAACGCACCATATGGTAACGGTAACGGAGTTAATTTATTTAAAAAGTAATGCGTTACAGTATTAGTTACTGTCAAAAGTAACTGCGTTACTAGTAACACGTTACTGCCCAACACTGGTGTCAATATATATAATTTGAAACATTTTTGCAATTTTTGCAACATTATAAAGGTCTTTACTGTCACTTTCAAACAAATTAATGCATCCTTGCTGAATAAAAGTATTAATTTATTTAAAAAAAATATTTTATATATATATACACANNCACACACACACACACACACACATATATACACACAAACCCCAAACTTTAGTGTACTTTTGTTTTCCACAGTAGAAAATAAGCCATACAAGTTTGGAATATGAGGGGGAGTCACTGCTGTGAACTATTCCTTTAAGTGGAACTGAACCCTGAATGTTCCTCTAACTGGGTCAAGCACTAACTTTTGATTTGCACAAGAGAAAACTTCTAACACAGCTGCAGTTAATGCTAGTAATTTGTTACAGACTTACAGGTGCAGGAGCCGAGTAAAGATTACACCTGAGCCATCCGAAAACCCAAGGGAAGCTATTTGAGCCTTAATCTCACAGTGACTTCATAAAAACACTTATAAGCAGCTTAATTAGCTATTCAAAAACAACAGTCACACAATAGGCCCTTCCCCACCCAGCGGCTCCCTAACGGGACCTGAATGAGAACAGGGCATGGAGGGGAGTGCCTCTCTCCCAAAAAACGCCATTGTTTTAACTGCCCTGCAAGAGCTTGTCCTCTCTGATTCTAAAAAGGTCTATTCTGCCTCAAATCCTGCCTTTCACTGAGGCACAACCTCCATTTTGTATAGGACATTATCCAACAAACAATTGCCTCAAAACCAACATGGTGTGCTGAGATGCCCCGTCAGTATTCAAACCCCAGGTTCTTCTGTTGATTCTTTCTCCATCCATTTACCCCCCGACATACACACACGGTGCCACAAACGACGGCACCACAAGAGGTGCATTTTTCAGCTTCTTTCCTTTCTTCACCTTGACATCTTCTTCCTCCATGGAAAAAAAGGAGGGAATGGTTTTCTTATCAAAGGGCTTGACTGGAACTACTTCTAACAGCACTATTTTTGTAGTATATTATATAATATAATTTATTCCTGTGATGCAAAGCTGAATTTTCAGCATCATTACTCCAGTCTTCAGTGTCACATGATCCTTCAGAAATCATTCTAATTTGCTGATCAAGAAACATTTCTTATCATTATCAATGAAAATATTTTTGTGGAAACCGTGATACGTTTTTTTTAGGATTCTTTGATTAATAGAAAGTTCAAAAGAACTGCATTTATTTGAAATCGAATATTTTATATTATATTGATGTCTTTACTGTCATTTTTGATCAAGTTACTATTACTACTACTACTACATTTGCTGCATCCCATAATGCAATGTACTAAACCATACATTTCCAGTGTGACAAACAGGAAGAAATATCAACTCCGATTTTAAACATCAACTCATTGGCTTTGAAACAGAATTATATTTAGATACAATATAGAGATTTTCTGAATTATTCAAACTGGACTGCTAAATTTTAATACATTTTTACATAACTACTTTTCAGGATTCAGGAAAAAAAAAAAAAATAGTACAATACCACTGTTGACTATCATTGAATAGTTCATACTGATTTACATACTATTTTTCTACAAAATAGGCAAAATTTAGTAGTAGTATTCCATTCCAAACAGCCTCAATTAAATCAGATCACAAAATAATGGATTCAAAATGCAAAATAATTTAACGGCACTCACTGAATTAGATAGTCATATTAGTTTTAAACTTTTACCATTGCATAATGCATATTGTTTCACACTATTATTGTTTTTAAATACAACAAGCAGAACCCAGTATATACTGAATAGTATGCTAATATTCCATTGCCAACATATGCATTCATTCACGTTCTCTGTCCTCTCTGTCGTACAGTCTTTGTGTGAGGGAGTTCACACTGAACATGCTCAGTACTTGTGTGACATTAAATTATGTTTTGCCGCCTGTACAGCATCCAAACACACACACATTCACAGAGTCCACATTTACCTAAATGTGTTGGTTCAGCAGGATTTCTGTGCAAATTATGACAATGGAGAGGAGCCAGCAGCTGGTGGAGACCATATCCCCCACACACACACAAGTTGGGTTTCCATATTTTATGGGGACTGTCCATAGACATAATTTTCATACTGTACAAACTGTATTCTATCCCCTAACCTTACAACTAAACCTACCCATCACAGAAAACTTTTCTGCATTTTTGCATTTTCAAAAAACATTATTCCTTATGATTTATAAGTGGTTCATGGGGACCAAAAGAAAAAAGTCAAAAACTACTGCTATTACTATCTTTGTGGGGACATTTACGTAGGGTTTACCAGGACCACACCCACACACACACACACACACACACAGAGGATAAACGCAGCTGTAATTTCCTTCATCTTATCAATGGATATCAGAAACAATTCAGATGATCTGACGGATAGCTGTTGGACGTGAAAACTCTGTCTGCCAGCTGGTCAGACCTGAAGGCGAGTGTGTGTGCGCACTGCCCGAGGGTCAGTAATGCTGAGAGGGCGATGGTGAGCAGATATGAGAGATATATCGCTCTCCTGAATACAATTATCTGATCTATAAACAGCAACAGTCTGTTAACCATGTAGGTTTGACTGTACATGAACCAATATTACTTCAAAATACA
>RJVU01027559.1:2480798-2492201 GCA_003731715.1 Anabarilius grahami | reverse complement strand
AATATTGCGGTGTGCAAACAGATTTATAATGCTGCAAAGCATCATACATGCATTTACGCAATAAATATTGCAGGACTGGGAAAAATCTATCACACACTGACTAAACTAACATTAAACATTTTTTACAAATGTTGCCTTCTACCATTCATTAATTACCATGCAACTAAGGAAGTCCAGAGTTGATCTCAAGGATAAGTATCGGGTCCGATTAGGCATTTGTTTTTTTTACTGATCGGCATCTGCTGTCCTATAAGCTGGATCCTTTAAGCCCTGGGTATACTTCGTTTTTTTACGCATACGCTACTGTACGCGCACAGTCGAACACACAGCCTTGAAATGTATACTTCATTTGACTCGTATGCATACACAGGCATTCGACAGTTTTGAGCAATCTCTCTACACGAGTTACAACCCATGTAAACATCTTTGTATTCTTTCATGCTAGAGTTGTACAAATGAGGGTATTTCTAACCTCTTTGCACAATCTCTCGTCTATGTAGGCCTCCATTAGGGCTGGACGATTAATAGAAAAGTAATCGAAACCGAAATTCAGAACATCTAACCGACGTAATTTTCCCATTTTGGTTATTTCGGTTTTTAATCCTGTTAATATACTTTCCCCTTAAAGGGTTAGGTCACCCAAAAATGAAAATTCTGTCATTAATTACTCACCCTCATGCCATTCCACACCCGTAAGACCTTTGTTCATCTTCGGAACACAAATTAAGATATTTTTGTTGAAATCCGATGGCTCAGTGAGGCCTCCATAGCCAGCAATGACATTTCCTCTCTCAAGATCCATTAATGTACTAAAAACATTTAAATCAGTTCATGTGAGTGCAGTGGTTCAATATTAATATTATAAAGCAACAAGAATATTTTTTTGATGCGCCAAAAAAACTAAATAACGACTTATATAGTGATGGCCGATTTCAAAACACTGCGTCATGAAGCTTCGGAGCATTATGAATCTTTTGTGTCGAATCATGATTCGGATTGCGTGTCAGACCGCCAAACTGCTGAAATCACATGACTTTGGCGCTCCGAACCGCTGATTCGACACAAAAGATTCATAATGCTCCGAAGCTTCATGAAGCAGTGTTTTGAAATCAAAATCCAAAAATATTCTCGTCGCTTTATAATATTAATATTGAACCACTGTACTCACATTAACTGATTTAAATATGTTTTTAGTACATTAATGGATCTTGAGAGAGGAAATGTCATTGCTGGCTATGCAGGCCTCACGGAGCCATCGGATTTCAACATAAATATCTTAATTTGTGTTCCGAAGATGAACAAAGGTCTTACGGGTGTGGAACGACATGAGGGTGAGTAATAACTCTCTGTGCACTCTTTCATTAGGAAAAATGATCCCACCTTTAATAGTCAAGCATATTTACAGTACAAACCTTGTTAGTGAACTATGAGAAGAGAAAAAAAACAAAAAAAACAAAAAGGTTAATTAAACGTAATCGAGGTAAATTGTTCAATTAATCGAGATTTTGATTTTAGGTTATATCGTCCAGCCCTAGCCTCCATTGTCGCTGTAGCTTGCATGAGCTCCGGTCTGTTCTGTTTAATGCAGTTTTTCTATGACTAGCTTGTGAATCGACATCCTCGGGGCACAGTTGCCACCTTGTGGATAAACTAATAATTGCAAAAAAAATTAAATGAGCATGCGCGGCCTGGGCGAACAATGTACGCGCAGTTACGAAATTCGCTGACCCTTGCTTGTAATAAGTGACTTATACTTTGGGCTTTACTTTACGTCAACTGTCAACCAAGGTGTCATGCAGTAGGTGGCGATATGCACCTTCAAATGAAGCTCAAATGTGTATGACGCACGAGAACCGATGACGTTTGTTTTAGTGCATCACACACAAGTTTGAGCTTCCTTGTTTAGCTTATTTGATGTGCACATTTGTTACGAATCATCTGAAAGTCATTGTTTACTGAAAATATACAAATAAAAGCTAATTAAAAATATGAATACATACGAAAATAGTAAATAATATTTAAATTACACTGGGTCTCAAGAAAACCATCCAGTGCTTTAAAGTATCAATAAAGAAATACTATGAAACATTAAGAACCTTTTTCCTCAAAAAGAACGTTAAAGCAGCTCAAAAACCCTATATAAACAAAAGATAAGTAGAAGGCTCTTTACTCAACCTGTGGTGCTGCAAAGATCCACAACAGAACCTTCAGAGCATTTTACTTACTTAAAATGCTCCTAAACCACGTGTTACATGTCACAGCTGTGGGATGTCTTGAAATAGACTTGAATGAGTATTTGGGTGGCTGTGAGCATATGTGTATGCATGTGATGTGTTTATGATCTGTAGTTTATAGTAGCTCAATTACAGCAGCTTTTCAAAGGAGCCAGAGATGCTCACAGTGAGAGACTCCTTTGTTTACTCCCTTGAAAAGGAGACTAATCTTTTTTTATTTTAATATGTTTGGTGTGACAAAACCAGTAGGAGTTTCATTTTTCCCTCAGAGAAATTCAGCAAGGCTGTGATTTCAGTGTCTGCCCACAGAAAGTCCAAAAATACGCCCATCCAGAACCGTCTCAGCCTACACGCCGCTCAGATGATGTTTAGTAGACGTTTGTTCACCACTTCTCACACAGTATGCGTAAGTTCTTCACATTGCTTACAATTAGTGTCAGCATCACTCCAAACACACACTCACTAACATCAGCACAATACTTGTTAATGCCATGTTATCAAAATTTGGTCTAATTTCTCACTAATTCCTAAAAAGGAACACTAATTAGGCTTTGAAAGCTCTAAAAGTCAAAGATATATTCAGCCACCTCTTCTAAGTCTTTAACCAAAGAGCATTTGAGTTTCATTATGAAAAATTAGCATTAAAGTAGAATTATCTGGACTTTGTAAGGATAATCTCACTAACTCTAGTAAAGTCCTGCTTTCACAAGCTGGTTATTATCCTCTTAAACACCTTCTGCTCTGTTTCTCTGATTGTTCACTATATGGCTCTCCATGAAGAGACTTTTAAAAATCTTTACTGTTAGAAAAACAAAGTAAACGAATGATAAAGGCGCATTAAATGTGTTTGACTATAGACTAAAGATTTAAGGTGCAATGTGTAACATTTGGGAGGATCTATTGACAGAAATGCAATATAATATGCATAACTATGTTTTCAGTGGTGTATAAAGACCTTACATAATGAAGCGTTATGTTTTTATTAACTTAGAATGAGACATTTATATCTACATACACCGTGGGTCCCCACTCCATGTCAAGTCGTCATTTTGCGCCGGCATGTTTCTACAGTAGCCCTAAACGGACAAACACTCTACAAAGCGCGTTTCATCACTATGTTGTTCTTCTTCTAAATCATTCGTGTTTTAGAGGCAGCTTGCATCGTCACTACATTGAATACGCATGAAGAAGAAGTAGTAGTAGTAGTAGTAGTAGTCGTCTGGTTTATTAGAAGCAGTGACCGTTCTTTGTTAGAAGTAAGAAGAAACCTCATTGCTTGACCTGATAACGTACTCTCTGCTGTCTCAGACGACGATGACATCTTTGACTTGTGTCGGCCAGACGGCCACCATAGCTTCTCTATTTTGCTTTGAAAGGGAGGGGTGAGTACTGTTGGTTGCAGTTCGCAATCTCACTGCTAGATGCCGCTAAAATTTACACACTAATTATGAATCCAAAAACTGTATGAATAGCCAATCTTTTATGAATGACTAAATGCCTAAGTGCCATGGTAAACCCTAATTCTAATTATAGAAAAAATATGCACTTCAAAACCATGTTGAGTGTAGCACACAAGGCAAATAAATAAATAACCTGTTATAATTGCTACAAATTTTATTCTACAAATACAACATTTAAAGAAATAAATAAGGCAATTTAAATTAAAATAAATAATTCAGTGCAATCAAAATAGTGTGTGGACATTTACTCTTTTTATCATGTAAACAGAGTATGAACACTACATGAATATTGCAATCATTCAATAATCAAGGAACCATGGTATATGTCCCAAAAATGCAAATCATAGGATTTACTATGGTACTGCCACAGTACGTTTTGTGTTCTGGTTAGGGCTGGGCGATATATCGCATGCGATTGTCACGCGCATTTCGTCAGTAAAGCCGGTTCCCTGATTACCGCTAAATCGCCATCACCTGCTTTCAAATGGAGCGCCATTTAATAGACAGAGCCGTAGTTCACTGACAAGCTACGCAATATCACGTTCATTATCGAAGGCGATTCATCTGCGATATGAACACGATATTGCGTAGCTTGTCAGTGATCTACGGCTTGTCTATTAAATGCCGCTCCATTTGAAAGCAGGTGACGGCGATTTAGCGGTAATCAGGGAACCGGCTTTACTGACGAAATGCGCGTGACAATCGCATGCGATATATCGCCCAGCCCTAGTTCTGGTGTATGTTATGCTTTTAGAAGATCTGAAATAATGATAATACCATTAATAATCATAATAAAAATTTAACATATAATACAGTTTTTTTTTAAACTTTAATTTCTACATATCAGAATTCATTGGTGGGTAACTGATTTTATGAAATCTGGATTATGTAATCAGATTCCAAATTGAGTACCTGTAATTGAATTAAATCACATTTTAAAATACTCATAATCAGACTAAAGTTCCTTTATTATTGACTGATGATGATGATGATTACATATTCACACATGTGCAGTAAATTCATAATTTATTGATTCTCTATAACTCTTCTTTTTTATTCTTTTACATTTTTCTTTATAGACATTTCCTTTCTGGATTCACAGAAATCATTTCACTTTCAAGGAATGTTTTCTCACCGTTGCATATCTAATCAACTCCAGACAAACAAGTGTTTTGAATGATCACCCATTATTTGAATTGTCAATTAACCATGTATTGCTATGTATTTGGAAGGATTTTGTCTTTCAATCATATAAAAATGCAAAATTTCACTGTAATTTCAATGTAATGCAGGATTTCCCAAACTTTTTTTGTCAGCCAAACAACTTTGACCCATCAAGTCCCCCTGAGATTTTAAGTTAATAATTTTACAACATATTCAAATTGTTATGGTTCTGATGTCACTTAATAATGGTCACATGATATGCAGATAAACAAATAAAATATTTCATTTTTTGTATAAGTGTTTAATTTTTATTTGTTTTTATGTATGTATTTTAATTTTACATTTTATCATTTAATTAATGATTAGCTTTTCATCAATTTACAAATTCCCTGCAGTTCCTTCATGAACCCCATTTTTTAATGCACTTTATTTTGTTGATAACAAAGAATGGGATACATTTACTTTCTCTTTCTATTTTTAAATCATTATGGTACAAGATTTTTAAAAGTTAGGTCAAAATGTAATCTAAAAGTAATCAAAAAGTAGTCAGATTATATTACATTACCAACTACAATTTTCACAATGTAATTTGCAATCAATATAATACTAAAATTTGTAAGTAATCTACCGAGCGCTGTCCTTATTCACAAACTCTGCACAAAAACTCTTCATTATGACCACTGCAAGTTTGTATTCCAAATCACAAGATACTTGTGTTCAATTATATATTATAATATTACATATGATGTTGCATTTTACATGTTATTGTTAGATGATCTCATGAGGAGACACTGATACCTTGAAACGGAATCGCAAATCTAATGGGATTTCCCTGTAGCCACAAGGCAGATTCACTGAACATTTTCTGCTCCTGTTTATCAGGGGAAACCAACATCCCCTCAGGGTGTGCATGTGTGTGGTTAATCTGAGGTCTATAAGCACTATTAAAGTGAACGTATAAGCTAACACACAGCTGAGAGGTGCCATTGATCATAATCCTCTCATTTCACTGTGGATTTGGCTCACACACAGACAATTCATCAAAAAACATCCATCCATTTTTCAACACAAAAATAAAACCACCTCCAATGAAAAAGAGTTCTCACAAAAGATGCATTAACGCAGAAATGCGCAGACACGATCTGTGACACAATTAACACGCTGCCACAGACTCGCATTGTAACATGTTTGTGGCAAACTGCAGGCTTTCAACACTTGTGAGAAATATCAGCAGCCCAATTACTGAGCACTGACAGTACAGATGAATAAGAGGTTCTTGCAAAGTCTGAAAATTGTTCAAGGAAAACGTAGCAGTGAGTTTTGTCAAAATCGTAGTAAGACTGCACAATAATGGGAAAAACTGAAATTACGATATTTTGTTTTTCTGCAATATATATTGTGATATGAAAAAAAAGATGCCTTGAATAGCTCTATTTGAAAAGAATTAATCATTCTAGAATAACTGGTGAGTTTTTTAGGGGAGTGAATCTTCATAGAAAATAAATTAAATGAGAAGCATAGATAAATACAATAGAACAAAGATAGAAATGAAATAAGTTGTGCTTTATGTTTTTCAGTTAAGTCTAACAGTATTGAGGTACAGAAATTGAATAATCAAATGCAAAATAACACATTCTTCACTGCATAAATTAAATATAATTACTCTTGTTAAAGCTATAAAAGATCTTTTCTCTTTGTATTTTGTTGTTTGATTAACATTAATGACAGACAGCAGCAGGAATATTAGGTTGCTGTCACTTTAAGACCTAAAGCACGGATCCAATATAATGATCCTCATCTGTTTTCTTTCTCAAATGTTTACGTTAATGTAATCCATTAACATAATTCTGCATGCATGTGTACGTTCAAGCACAAATAGATGCGAAAGAGACAGGAATTCGGTGTTTGCATGCTGTGCAGTTCTGTGTGCGCACAGTAAATAGCGTGTGAGATCTGAATTGAGTTCTCTTTCGCATCTTCTTGTGCTTGAATGGTTTAAAATAGCTTAAATGTTTAAACTAACTGACAGGACCTAAAACACAAGCAAATGATAAACATTCACTCTATGGTTACACTTTGCAATTAATCCGAGAACTGTAGAGCCTGGTCCGTACGGATCACGGATCAACTACGTTCCCTATACTTGACATCGCACATCCTTGCGACATGCGATGCACCGATAACACTTTTTCCAGGATGAGTCCAATACCGATAATTTCATTTTTAATACTCGCCGATATGATTACCGATATCTGTATTTTCAGTATTTTTCAAAATATTGGGTAGAGAAACCAAAAGAACATCAATCCTATTAGTTGGCTTAATTCATTTAGCAAATAGATATTTACTTCAGTTATTTTCAGCTTAATTATGCCTGTTAATATATATCGTATATGCTTCTGTTACTTTCACTGTTCATTATAATATAAAATATGAACATAAATAAAATATTTTCATATTTTATCTTTTATTTAATAGTAAAGTGCATATTCAGAGCTGCTCCACTGCACTGGCACAGTAATCGCATGATGTTTTCCTGCAATAATGCACGTGACAGTTAATGTTTTTACTTACATATACAATTTAGTTTCAATCCAAATCCCTATAAAAAGTACAGGCCTCCAGACTGCGACCAAAATGGTCGCATTTTGCAACCTTTTTTCCTGCCGATGCGACTGCATTTTGTTAGAGGTTGCACTGGTGCCACCACCACGTTGCCCAACTGATAAGAGCTGCCATTTCTGTTGCATATGAGAAACATCAAACGGCAAATTAAACGAAAGCGGAATGAAACATCACCACTCGTTTGAGCTGCACAGCGTGGACCATTTATCAGCTCTGACCAATAATAGACAGCGCAGCACAAGCTCAGAACAGGTTTAAGCCTTGTTTATATTTTTGCCCGGCTATGCACCGCGAGCGCACGTTTTTTACATTACTTGACATGCTCACCGTTGTACTATTCTTTGAAATGACAGCAGGCGACTACAAGGTACACACGACAACTTCACCAAACCCATGCTACAAAAGAACCTAGGAATCGTGTAAAACCCAGTAAACCTGGGAGATTATTTTGTGACATTAAAAACAAATATATGGATATGAGAACATATGCATAAAACTAAATTTAATAATCTCTTAAATATTTTTTATTAAAAAGGCTTATTTCTGCTATTGTAGGCTCATTTTGTAAATGTAAGCAATTAATTTAGACAAGCGCAAACTGGGTGCTGATAAGAGTTTCCTGATACAGACGTTCCTGCTTGGCCAGAATCACCTCGAAGCTGTGTATCTTCGGAAGCGAAGCTGCGTGAAAAGTTACACAACTTGCACAACTACCCATACCGCGGTGATGTCAATTTTGCCGCGCTCGTGCCAGCGCGTCGAGTATAAACCAGGCTTTGGCTGTCTGAAAACTTTTTTGTAAATAAAACTTTGTAGGCAGCGTTTGCGCACAAAGTTACCTCACAAAACTCATTTCGGACAGACTTCTGAGGCAGCGCAACAGTTTAATGATCTACACTACAGCAAAATATATCAAGCTTTGGTGATAACTAAGCAAATATTTAATTAATACAATAGATATTTATCACTAGAAATGTCATCAGAAATGGAAAACTTTGGTCTAAAACAAACATTTACACACAAACTGATCACCAACCTCAACTTTCAGATGCCTTCTTTATTTTTTTTTAGCTCAACTGTCACAGAATGGAAAGCACAGGATTGTGGGATACCAAAGGCAAAGTGAAAGATACATCTATGCTGCCTTCAAAAATCGATCAAACGAAGGTATATCGGGAGATGGGAAGTGAGGTTAACATTGGATTCTGACGTGCCTTGATGCCTTCCTACCTTAGAATGCATCCTCCGACTGCAACATTTTTACATTTTTGAATGCAGCCTTTACTCGCGGGCCGATCTCGATCACACAACAATGTTACTACACAGAGCCGGGAGATCCAGTGAGAAAGTGTTTGAATTTGTTGCAGGATAATAACATCGCGGTGAGAAGCATTCAAATTCAGCACAGAATTCTCTGTTAGGGTTTGGCCATGAACGAACAAGTTACAGAAGGCTTTTCAGTCCACATATCAGCAACATTCAGCATGGATTTAATGTAGTAATGATAACTGTAACCATGGTATTGTGGCAGAAATAGTGTTTTTACATTATTCATTTCAGGTTTCATACAACCTTTTGAGAGTCAAATTGAAGCACTTTTCAAGGACTTTCAAGTGCTTCATACAACTTTTTTCCAGCACTTAAAAGCTCTAAATATTATCAAATTTAACCGTTATTTTT
The DNA here is from genome assembly GCA_003731715.1 of Anabarilius grahami. NCBI lineage: Eukaryota > Metazoa > Chordata > Actinopteri > Cypriniformes > Xenocyprididae > Anabarilius > Anabarilius grahami. The sequence goes on along the minus strand of RJVU01027559.1, from coordinate 2,483,038 downwards.
AATGTGATGACCCAAAACATTATTTGTTCATCCTTTAAAGATTGTCAACATTTGTTAAACTAAAAGTTTCAAGATGCAGGAAAACTAACACTTGGTGGCAAACAAACAATTTTATTTAAAAATAAAAAAGATGAAATTACCACTATAACCAGTTGATGGCAGCAGAGGAGCACTTAATTGGCTTATTAGCCATTTCCACTCCCTAATATATATATTTTTACACGTTTTTCGCATACCTTTAAATTTATATTTAGACATTATGAAATCACTATTAAAATAAATAATAATTTTTCAAAGTTTGACACTTTATTTGTACACAAAGTGTCATGAAAAACAAAAACTTCAAACTGCGACTGAATTACACAGAAATATCAGCACTTTTGCATGTTACTATTGTTAATAAAAGTTCAGTTTTATCTGCATCTCAACTGAAGCTCAATGCTTTACTGTCAAATGTGCATTTTCAAGAAATAAACATGTAACATTATTTGTAACTGCACTTAATAATGCAAAACAATAGTAATTGTATGATTAAATTACCTTTATGATTACCCCCTCCCCCCCACTCTTCCATTCCAGCACCTGTTACTCCTACAAACGACTAAAATAAATCCTTTAATTATGACAGAACCCCAAATGCTTCAGCATACTTGCAGCACAATCCATAAACCTTTAATAACTTGCAGTCATACTGCGATGGCAAAGCTTTTCTGTACAAATTGAATTTCAAGCTGATAATGAAACTATCAATGAAAACAAACGAAGCGTTTTCTGTTCCTGTTCAGCCACTGTGACGTTAAGACCATCTATCAGAAAAGCTATTGACGCTTTTATTGCAGGAATGGTGGATTGGACAGCACATGATGAGGAAGCCGTCTGCAAGGATCCAAGCATCGCCGATTCAGAGCATCGTCACAGATTTGAATAAACATCAGCTTTCTGGCCTTTGGATTATGAACGCTTCACATTTTTGTTTGTTGGGTAACTTCGCATTACATGATTTTGGTTAGAGCTAGAACAACACCATTATTTTTAGTGTAACCAATCAATTATAATTACAACAGCCAATAGTGATTATCTTCATTTAAGTGTCCAATAATGTTTTATTTCTGGATTTTGACACAATAACATATAGAGACAACCACATTAAAAACACAACACAACACACACGCATATATATATATAAAATGTACATTGATTATCGATATGTAACATGCACAATGCAATGTAAAATGTAACCCATTGTAACATCAACTGATGGAGTTAATTTTGTTTCGCATTCCCTTGCTAAAACACAAAGACCCACATACTGGCTATGAATGGCTGTAAAAATGAAATTACATGCACAGAAATGGTCATGAATTATGTCCAAAAACACACTGACTGCTCTTCGAAACCGACCAATGTGCTGTTTTCCTTTGTATCAATAAAGCAGGAATGCAATGATAAAATATGCCAAATTAAAAATGATAATGGCATAAAACCGAAAGCATCGTGAATCAATGCGAGAAAAAAAAAAAGAAAAAAAAAAAGAGAGAAAGTAACACAGGCGCTCAAATGCGCGTTACAGCGTAACGCTGATCAACAAAAGATCTTTTATTGCGTCATAATCGCTGTTACATTGTTGCACATGGATGCGTCCGATTTTTTGATCGCGCTTCGTATTTCCTCATAACAGCGTTTATGATTTGATCTCTTGTGTGTTTAAAGGCCTCAAACTCCTCAGACACCATTTTGAGTGTCTCTGTGTCTCAGCTCTATGGAATGTCCAAATGCATGACAAGGGAATGAACAAAGTCAGCATGAAAAATCCATCTCATTCATGGATCCGTTCCGAAAACGGCGTTAACCGATATTCTGAACTCGAATAGGTGAAGCGAGTACATCAGTTTTTTTTAAATCACCATTAGACAGCATTAGAAAGAGCCTCGCCATCACTAACACACACTGGCAGGAGAAAAGCATTGCTGCTGTTTGATGGTGGTGAAGCTCTAATGGTGGTTGGATGGTGTTTCTGGACTTTGGAAATCCCTACTCTACTTTGAAAATCAAACTACATAAAATGTTACTTACCAGTGTGCGATGGTTTAGATAGGTCACCCTGATCCAGTCTGTGATCCCGGTTTAGAGCGATCTTCTGGGTTGCTGAGGGTCAGTCTATTCTCCGTGAGTGTGAAGGTTTCCTCCTCCGGTTGATTTTTCAGGCTGTATGGAAGCACATAAAGCGATGGGGGATGGGG
>RJVU01027559.1:2451217-2480349 GCA_003731715.1 Anabarilius grahami | reverse complement strand
ACATCCATATTATTTAAATATATATATTTAATAATAAACAACAACAATGATAATGATAGTAATACTTTTATTGATCATTTTCTAAAAATAAAATAAAAAAATAAAAATAAAAAGATAGTTGATACAGTGACGGAAATGTATTTTTCTTTAGGCAGCCTATAAAATTAATAATGAATAAATACCAATTCGATATTTTTTTTTTTTTTTTACCTTAAATCGGACATAATATAAACTATATAAATTTGACTATATTTAAGTTTAATAATAATAACAACAAACATAATATAGACTAACAGCATTTTTTTAGTTTGCGCGCCCTCTAGTGTCTGTAATGAACCTCTACATGAGGTAGGGAAAGAGATGAAAGGGGGTTGAAAGCAATTGAAACAAGAAATATGTAAACTAGTCTCATATTTCAACAAGTGGGGCTATGAATAAATCTTAGTATCATTCTGAATGGCCAATTTCCTGGTGATAAAGAGAAAGCAGCTCGGTCAGCTGGGAAAGAGCAACAATGCCACCTTGTGTTTCGAACATGATATATCTGTATCTCTTTTCCTTTTGTGTTCTTGAGAGTTTATTTGAAACGTATAGGCCTATACAATGCATATTACATAAATTCCCTTACAAAAAGGAACTTAAATTTTGAATAATAGTAGGCTATACTTATATGACATTGTGTTTGTGTATGGCATGATAGGCTAATTATTCAGCTACATGTTATTACACAGTACTTCAAAGAGCACAATGGATTTTCTATCTTGGTATATTCATGATTTCACCATGTAATTCCATTATATATATATTTTATATATATGTTTAACCTTTTTTGACAGTTGCTTTAAGCGGATTAGTCAGAGCAAATAGTGTCAACAGAGCTCCAGTTCTTATGAGATGAGAAACTCAACAGCGCCCTCTTCTGACAGTCTTATGAACTTACAGTGAGAGAGAACATTACAAATACTGTACATTTGGATTAGAGTCTCCCACTTACAATAATGTTTTCTCAGCATATCGAGGCAGGCTACAAATAACACTTCCTAAAATATCATGGTAGTTCCCAAGCTATTCTTGAAAGTACCTTGAAGCATAGTGTAAATACTATGGCACATAAATCAGTCTCATAAATTACTTATTTATATGGTACTCCAAGACATACATCCAAAATAACCATGGTACTACTATTGAAAGAAACAAAAAAAAATAGATAATACCATGGTACATTTATATACCATAATACAGGATAGGCAAAGTAGTTAAAGCTCTGGACAGGTAACCAAAAACATTATATCAAACCTGCAAGGTTCAAACTAAAGAACACAAATTATCATCTTTCAAAGTTAAGGATATTTCAGGTGGATTGTCTCTGAAATACAAGTGTACGGCAATTCTGCAAATGATACTCACTAATATATTTTATATAAGTAAGCATTATATTTCTTATGTTCTATTATATAAAGTCTTTCCTATTATATAAAGTGTCTCTAATCTTTTAGACAGTTGTTTGTTTCTGAAATGTACTTAATCCATCCATTATTTATCATCTTTAAGTGGAACCCATAATCTCAACCCTTAGGCCTATAAATGTACTTAACTATTGTTGGCACTTTTTGTAGGCTTACTGCCTATTACTCGAAATTATTTATTCTTTATCTTATTAGATCAACTTTATGACTTGGCTCCTCTGTAAACCTCATTCTGACAGAAAATCCTCCCTGCTATGACACTGAATCACCACAAGAGGGAAATGAGGCTCTATTCTCACTGTGCCAGAACATCTGGTGGGCTCCACCCAAAGTACTGCGTGTCCTTTGCTTGAGAACAATTTCAAGTCTCACTTGTTTTGAATAAGTACCAAAAGTGACATAACTGAGCATTTAAGGAGCTTTTAATGAGGCCAATGACATTTTCTATTGATATATGTAATCCTAACTCAGGAAATGGCTTCCCAAACAGCATTATTTGAAAATGTTCTGGTACATGGTGTGAATGTGTAAAATAAAACAAAGATAATTGAATCCATGTTGTTTCATTCAGTGTCACTGTGTCACTTGCAATTTATGGTAACGCTTTATTTTATTGTCAAGACTACTCAGTACGTAAATGTATAATTACAGTGTAACAAGGACCGCTTAAAATAAAAGTGTAACCCAATTTCATTGTAATTATTTGTGAAATTTACTAGCAGAGATATTTCAGAAATTCTTCAGAAGAGTGCAGGTTTTTTTCACTCATTTGTTTATGCATTTAATGGATATCTCTTTGTCAAATGTTTTCTTTGCTGCCCCAAAACGGTATCAGATGCTAATACTATGGAACTTTATTTATCAGTATTACTCACAAAAAATACCATGGTACTACCATGTTTTTTTTTGGGACGTGGTACCATGGTGTTCGTAGATTAAATTCATGCAAATACCATGGTGCACAAATTTCATGTATGCCTACCATGGAGCTCCAAAGCATTTCCAAAAATACCATGGTACTTTGCCAAATATCCAAAGCCATGGTACTAATGTTAAAGGTGCAATATGTAATAATTTTGCAGTAACATATCCAAAAACCACTAGGCCAGTGTTATATATTTTGTTCACTTGAGTACTTACAATATCTCAAATGTTTGCAACTATTTGTAAATCGTGAGAAAATTGCAGTTTTAACCAAGGCTCCGGGGCGTGTGAGGGGTCGCCTGTCAATTGCGTCATACCCGCGTTACCCTCGGTTTCCGGATTTATTTTGTAGAAACCATGGAAACACCAAAGACGCTTCAATATTTACATGTTTTAATAGGCAAGGGAACAACGGTTTTGACATATTTATAGACAGAAAACTAATTGTTGTTATATAGCCCAACACGTTTATTCTTATTGTTTAAATCTAATTTTCTTGATTTTTTGCGAGTACCATGCTTTTACCATGCCTCAGAGAAAAACACTCTTTTGTGAAGTAGCTAAAATAGCATAATCAGATGCAGCTTTATTCTTAGTAACTGTAATACAGAATTTTCTCCATCATACAATTCGTTTTAAAATTAATTTCATGCCATTTATCAACACAAGCCATCCAGCATTTAAAATGATATTCTAAAATCGATCTAGCTTACTGCAGTGTGTAACAGTGTCTCACAGCAGCCGCCGAGCGAAAGCACAGAGTAACGTTATAACAGTTTCAACACACTCAAATGTATCTAATATGATAAACAGAGCTGCGTTACCTCATACTCATGACCGGAAAAGCGGAAGCAGCGCCGGCGACTGTGTCATAATAAAAGTTCTGCTGCTCGTGAGGCGTGTGTTGCGCAATCGCTCCAGCGGCCTCGTTCAGCTCCCACAACACTTGGTCCTGCTCAACTTCATACTACAGTAACGTTAATAATCGCAACCATGAACATGATTTCTTCCCGAGTCCTCTCCAAATTGTTTTCCAACGGCCGTTGAGGTGAAGACCACATGTCCCAAGATTCCACGCTCAAACTTGGCATCATCAGGCTACGCCTTTGTTTTGAATAGGCCTCTAGCGACCTCTAGCGGACAGAAAATCTTACAAACTGCACCTTTAAGCTGGTGTGACCTGTTCCCCACCTCCAGCAGGGTAGTTAAAGGGATAGTTCAACCAAAAATGAAAATTCTGTCACAAAAAAATATATTTTGAAGAATGTCGGTAGCCAAACAGTTGATGGGCCCCACTGACTTCCATTATATATATATATATATATATATATATATTTTCCATACTATGGAAGTCAATGGGGTCCATTAACTAGTTACCTATATTCTTCAAAAATATCTTTTTTTTGTGTTCAGCAGAAGAAATAAATTAATACAGGTTTGTAACAACTTAAGGGTGAGTAAATGATGACAGAATCTTCATTTTTGGTTGAACTATCCCTTTAAGATAAGGACTAATAAAGATATAATTGCTTATGTTTGAGTGGTTAATTCCATGTCTTCTCACCCTGACAACAGAAAAAACATGTTTCTCTTACAGAAGTGTGCACCTCTCAAGTTTTCTGAAGTATAAATAACAAGGTCTGATGAAATCAGACATGACAAGGTGCCAAAACACTCCTCATTCATTATCCTAACACAAACAACACTGAGCAGAACCGTGTTTAACAGGTGAATGAATGCAACACAGGTGTGGAGAGCAGAGGACACTGCAGTATGCTGATCAAAAGTGTTAATGCGTCAGCCCTCATCTGAAGAGGCAAAGCGCAACATACTCACCGCCACTGCGTGTGACAAAAGTCATTTATGAAACAGCAAGATCAAAAGAACTAGTTGAAGCAGCCAGTGAACAGTATCATTTTCATGCCTGCTACGATGACATGCTCCTCACTAAAGTGTCCAGGAATTTGTTCGACACAATCTTTACAACTGACTGACTGCACTTTCATTTTGCAGGTGACAAAATCAGATTGGTGTGTTTCAGGTCGGCTCAAGGATCCACAAGTCTAATTTGGCTATGCTATCAGCAAACAAATATGAGCGTACACTACACACACAAAAAAAGATGTTCTTAGTATTTTTGCTTGTTTTCTATTGCAAATACTTACAGATTCTTACAAGCATTTACTTGAGAAGGAAAATAATTTAAGATATTTCTGTCATGACAACTCTGTGTTTGACATGGTAATGGATACATACACAAAATGCTGCCAATACATACACAAAATGCTGCTGTGAGCAAATAAGACATGCTGCTGTTTTACAATATAGCATACATGAATTACCAATGGCAGATCTATACAGGTGGAGCTGGGGAAGGTGGAGGTTTTCTGAGAGCGCGCTGCAACTGCTTCTGCAAATGCTGACCAAGTTTTTGAAGGTTGAGCAGCGAGCTGATTGGCTACTGATACAGCAGGAACCAATCAGCTGTGCCCTGTAGAGAACAGCTATGTTTCCATATCGCATAAAACATTTGCGAATAAAGCCCTTTTTCCATCCAGTGAGTCGAAGAGAACAAAATCATCACTTCCTGATAAACTGACTCTAAATATCACTAAGAAAACTGAAAGTTGCAGCAGTAGAAGCCACTGTATATAATAATTTTTGTATATAATAAATTACTTGCGCCTCAGAGCACGCAAACCCAATAAACGCTGTTATGTTATTTTGCATTCAGATGGTGTCTGTGAACGCAATCGTGTGATGCACTTCTGGGAGGGAATTATACTGAACCACTTTAAAGACATACTATGCTCAGGCATTACAAAATGACAAAAACAGCATTTCATTTACTCCCCCTCGAGTACTTCCAAACCTGTATGAATTTCTTTGTTCTGCTGAACACAAAGGAAGATATTTGGAAGAATGTTTGTAACTAAGCAGATCTCGCCCCCCATTGACTACCATCGTAGGGGAAAAAATACTATGGTAGTCAATGAGGGGCGAGATCTGCTTGGTTACAAACATTCTTCCAAATATCTTCCTTTGTGTTCAGCAGAACAAAGAAATTTAAACAGGTTTGGAACAACTTGAGGGGGAGTAACTATTTTTGGGTGAACTATCCCTTTAAGGACCTATCAGCCTGTGCCATCTAAAGTTTTGTGACGGAACTTTGTATTTAAGTCTTCTTTTCTAAAAAAAAAAAAAAAAAAAAAAAGAGNTTTTTTTAAAAAAAAAAAAAAAAAAAAGAGAGAGAGAGAAAAAAAAATTAAGTGAGTTTATGCTTAAAACAAGAAAAATCTGCCAAAGGGGTACATCGATATTTTGATAATTTGAAAACAAGTCAAAAATGCATTTTTTGCAGTGTATTTCTTTCAAATTCTCATATCATTACATGTTTTAATAGGCAAGGGAACAACGGTTTTGACATATTTATAGACAGAAAACTAATTGTTGTTATATAGCCCAACACGTTTATTCTTATTGTTTAAATCTAATTTTCTTGATTTTTTGCGAGTACCATGCTTTTACCATGCCTCAGAGAAAAACACTCTTTTGTGAAGTAGCTAAAATAGCATAATCAGATGCAGCTTTATTCTTAGTAACTGTAATACAGAATTTTCTCCATCATACAATTCGTTTTAAAATTAATTTCATGCCATTTATCAACACAAGCCATCCAGCATTTAAAATGATATTCTAAAATCGATCTAGCTTACTGCAGTGTGTAACAGTGTCTCACAGCAGCCGCCGAGCGAAAGCACAGAGTAACGTTATAACAGTTTCAACACACTCAAATGTATCTAATATGATAAACAGAGCTGCGTTACCTCATACTCATGACCGGAAAAGCGGAAGCAGCGAGAGAGAGAGAGAAAAAAAATTAAGTGAGTTTATGCTTAAAACAAGAAAAATCTGCCAAAGGGGTACATCGATATTTTGATAATTTGAAAACAAGTCAAAAATGCATTTTTTGCAGTGTATTTCTTTCAAATTCTCATATCACCATTCCACTGATTTTCCACCAGAGAAGCAGCACATATTCCATCTGGTTATTCTGAAGACGACTTTGAGATCTTGGACCTTCCACCTTGTAATAGAGTGCTGCAGGGATGATGTATTTTTGAAAGTTAGCATCACACTTCACTTGACAAAACGCCAATATGATGGATTATTTCAGAAAAAGATAAACAAAAATGTATGATTCTTACATGTTTTGTTCATCAAGATAATCTTCACAAATGAACACAACTTTTACCAAATTTGAGGCCTAAATACAATCACGATAAGTAAAATGCTAAAGTAGACTATAAAGGAAATACACCATGGTCACATGATTTCAATGTCATCATCGCCAAGTTTCCAACAAATACATTTTTTTGTAAAAGCTACAAGTTGGGAAGTTTGAGTTAGAATAGATTGCATGAACACGTAGATGAGTTTCTCTGCTCGGAGTGATGGAGTTTAATTTCCCTGACAACCTCAGAAGTCCCCATTTAGCCACTTGTTTGCTTTATCAAGACATGTAAAAGCTTAAAAAAATAAAAATCACAAGTGAGGCTTTACTGATGTACTTTATGTCAGAGAATAAAACGTGAAAATAGAAAAGTTAAGATGGACTTCAATTCTGTAGCACTCTATTCTAGAGCAGTTACATCCTTCTATCTTAGACATTACATACTCATTCATACACACTAGTGTTTTGGGTAATGAAAACCAAGTAACCTAAAGTCAACAAAGTGAGTAGAACTTCATGAACAGGTCAACTTCTATTCTCATAAACCTCATGAAGGCATCCTGATATATGAAGTCCAGCTCATTGTTGCTTCTCTACACGTCTGTCTGGTTTCAATCCCTCAGATATTACAGACCGTTTGATCTTATTTTGTTTGAAATTCTGCATAGAGTGAGAAAAAAAAAAAAAAAAAATCAGGGACTGACTTGTGCTTTTTCTCTTTGTATTTCTTCTCCTTTTTTCCCCTCCAGGTCCCACAGAGAAACTGATGTGACTTTGAATGAAGAACCTGAGGGCTTAGCGTTGATGTTGGTAGGCCTCAAGAGACGCTACAATCTCGTATGACTTCTAAAAAGTCCTACAACAAGCCCAGAGAGCCTTGATTCTGTAGCCGTTGAACACCGCCGAGTTAAAACGGGACAGAGTGCGAGACAGACAGAGAGAGAGCAACAGTCTTGAAACGTACGTTTGGCAGGAACAAGGACAACACATGACAGCCATCAAGAAGATAAGAACATATTTCAGAGAGACCCTTGTCAGAAAATTTTCAAGTCATCTGTTTGTTGTCAGAGCCGCGTTCACGGTTCCAAACTGCACCACGGAGAGGTAACTGCGGTCAATGACTGTTTTGCCAAGGACAAGCAAACATCTACCATCTGAGTGTGTTTTACATCAAATAAATTATCCGAATGCCTTGAGGCGAGAATTTCAAACAGCCGAAAAAGTGAATGTCGTTTTATTACTGATAGCGGTGATTGTTTTAACTCGGTGAGACCTGCCGTTACCCTGCAAAAAGAAGGTGACTGGCGTATGTTGAGCGAGACATAAACCAGCAAGACTTCTTTGGTCAACCATCTTCACCAACCAAGTTTTGCTGGTGAACAGCATGGCTATGCAAACCAGCAAAAACCAGGAGACTCATTCTGCAATGCTGACATCTATACCACATTAGCAACTAGCAGCCATGTCAACCATATTAGAAAAGGTCAAGCAAATCTGGCAATAAAAACACGGAAATGAATCGATAAATGCAGCATGTGATTTTTATACACGTGATGAGTGCTTATGAAGCAATTCGAATTTCTATGACCTTTTCCATCACCGTTCCTGTCATTTAAATTTTCAAATATCATTGAAAATGAGACTGATTTGCTAATGAATCATTCAGGCCAACTTTTGAATCAGGTGACCGATTAAAAGGAACCAATTTACTCATAAATCCGGCATCATTATGGCTTGTAAGCAAGTTTCACCCAAAACAAGAGCAATATCTATTAACTGAAATAAGTATTAGAACCAGCATTGTTAGTAAACTAAAACTAAATCTTTTGAAATAAAGCTGAAATAAAAATAAAAATATTAGATTAAAAAACTAAAACTTGAACTATAACTTGAATCTGAAATAAAATAAGTTTAATACAATTAAAACTGAAAAAAGTTAATAAAAAGTAAAATAACACTGAGCATAACTATTAAAAAGCAATATAAAATTATTTAAAAATTTGCTAAACAATTTGTTAAAAGGCAGCTATTTACACTAAGTAGTATCTATTGATAGTATCTATACTATCAATAGATGCTATTTACAGTAAGTTTTAAATAGCAATTAGATGCTATTTACACTAAGTGAAAATAGCATATTTTCTTAGTGATAGACGTTATTTACACTAAAGGTTGGTTCACACTGTGCGATTTTGGCCACGATTTGATCGTCTGAGACAAATTTAGCAAATCCTAAAAGATTCCTATAATCCTAGCCTAAAATCTGTAGTCTTTGATCGCTAGTTTGACATGTTCACAGACAGCCGGTTAATGACCGTTGTGATCGAATTTGACCTCAGACGAAATTCTGGCAGTGTCAGAAGATTTGGCGCACAATCCTCCAGTGTGACTTCTCCTACGACAAACGTCAAATTGTCTTTGTTTTTCAAGACAAGCTGTGATCAAAATTAATGATAGAGATGTCTTTGTTAGCCACCATTTCAGTCCCGCGTGTAATGCAGCTCACAGTCACCGAACGTGTATCGGTTGATGATGTAATACTCCGGACAAGTTTTCAAGCACGCGTCCGTTTTTAAAGCGTCTTGACTTTCGTACAGTCTGACATAAATGACAGCTGAGATCCCACAGTGCGACATGAGGATCATGTTCGTACAGTCTGACAAGCAACCATCGTAAAGGACTATTATAAATCGCAGTGTGCACCCGGCTTTAGTGAAAATAGCAATATATTCTATTTACACTAAGTGACAATAGCAGCAATTTCTTAGCGATATGCTATTTACACTAGGTAAAAATATTTTATATTGGCAGATACTATTTGCAGTATTTTTGTACATTAACATGATGCAATATGTCATTGAGTGTAAATTATAATATTTATTAAAATTATTAAATGGATTCTGCCTTACTGGGAGAATAAAAACCCTCCCTACACCCTCCCCTAACCCTACCTAATAAACACTTATTAAACACTTGTTCACAGTTTTTATTTCCACTTTTAGAACATTATTTTCATTTTTAAATGCGAGCTCAGCAAAAGGCGGATTCAAACCCGCGTCGATAATGTTAAAAGCCAGGTCTGCAAGCCTCACTGAAGAAGCTGAATTCTGTGCGTCTTTCTTAAAACTTGAGTGGCCCAAGAAGACATTGGTGGGCGGAGCTAGTGTAAATAGCATTTGCCAACAAGGGACGCTATTTACACTTAGTGTAAATAGACACTCTGGTGTTAAAATTTATTACTCTGTTTTGTCTCATGCCTAAAAAAATGAGTACAAACAATTTTCACTCAGAAATTGTGACATTTCACAAAATGTACATTTCACAAACACTTTCAAAATTTACATTTCACAAACACTTACACTGAAAAATGGCAAGTAACACATTAAATTAAACACAAAATGATTTGAAGTAGAAAAACTGAAATAGTATTTTCTTGTAAAAAAGTACTCCACTAATTTTTGTTTTCGTCATGATCCTACACTCTAAAAAATGCTGGGTTAAAAACAACCCAAGTTGGGTTGAAAATGGACAAACCCAGCGATTGGGTTGTTTTGACCCAGCAGTTGGGTTAAATGTTTGCCCAACCTGCTGGGTAGTTTTATTTAACCCAACAATTGTTTACAAATTACTATATGTCTGGCTTAAAATGAACCCAAAATAGGTTGGAAATTAAAAATCAGACTCATAATTACTAGAGGCAACAATAATAATCAAAAAGATGAGCATTTATTAATAAGCAATTTAATAAATGTTTATTGTTTAAATATTATTAAAAAAAAGTATTAATAAACGTTTGTTTATTAAACATATTAATAAATGTTAATTTCCAACATATTTTGGGTTCATTTTAAGCAAGAAATACAGTAATTTTTAAACAATAGTTGGGTTAAATAAAACTACCCAGCAGGTTGGGTAAACATTTAACCCAGCCGCTGGGTTAAAACAACCCAATCGCTGGGTTTGTCCATTTTCAACCCAACTTGGGTTGTTTTTAACCCAGCATTTTTTAGAGTGTAGCCTGGGTTTCCCTGTATTGTAAAGGACTTTTAAGTTGAAGTGTTTTCTGTCCCCTTTGTTCTTGTGTTTAGTTCCTGTTTGCCTCCTTACCTTAGGCATTTCTCAATACCAAGTTTGCAAAGTTCGGACTTGCGTCCTTGGTAGTTAGGACTTGGCAAGTTCTGAACGGGAGAACACAAGTCCGGTGATTCTGCAAATGCATAACGTCACTCAGCTGGCTCTGGCTTCGGTTATCTCTATATATTTTAGGCAACAATAAAACAAAATGTGTTATAAAACACCACTCTGCCTCTTTTCGTTTTATTTAAAAAACAAACAAACAAACAAAAACATTTTAATAGCCTCATAAATGTGGTTCAGGCAACGCGTTCATTGATTATCTTCAATGTCTGCATATATAGTATTTATAACAAAACGAAATATTAAACAACCTTGCCTTTTTTCGTTTACATTTCAAAAATATTAAACATATGTGCATACTCTGATTATCTTCACTGTAATAAAACGAAATATAACATAAAACACAACCCTGTCTCTTTTTGTTAAATGTCAGTTTTAATGATCAATAATAGCCATTATAAAAAGGTCTAAGAATATACAATAAGAAATAAAGCAAACAATTCAGTCAAGCGTACAAAATCAGCGCTTTAGTAGGCTACAACGGTAAAGTTAAATAGCCTAAATATCTAAAGTTATGAAACGTATGCCACAGAACAAATGATAGATTCCTGAGACCAAAGATCGCTTGTTAGATATACAAAATTCAAATTATCTCATGTCTAACATCAGAGCCAGCGGCAAACGTCAGAAGGACTAGCCGAGGTAAGGCTGCTCTCGGCTGGGCACATAAAACTACATGAAACTACACATCATGACATAATAACAGTAATATGATTAAATTATGCGGGTTTTCTCTTTTACTATTGATGCTTGCTGGTTAGTGCGAGATGCATTCTGGGATACCTGGCTGTCTCAAGTCCGCACAAGTCACCTCTCGATGCATCCTCGATAAAAGGGGCGGATCAAGAACACATCCGGGGATTTGAACTGTACTTGGCTAGATGTGAACTTTGAATTGGAACAGTAGCCTACTTGGGCATCGACTGATGACATTTCACAAGTCCACAAGAACACAAATACAGACAAGAACGCATATTGAGAAACGGCTCTTGTTTGTTCCCATGCCACCCTTATCAACTAATCACCTTCACCTGTCCCTCATCAGCCCCCTGTTTTTTTCTTGTATATAAAACCACAGTGCTTTTTCCATGGTCGTTGTCAATTCTTGTCCTTCCATGTCTGTTTTTCGGTGCGCTTTAATTCTGTTTCCCAAGTTCCTTGTTGTTCTGTTCCTTGTATTTTTGGTTGTTTTGTTAATAACTGTTATTGCTACAATTGGATCTTATGCTGCATTTTTAAAGTTCACCATATATATATATATATCTATGTAATCTTTTTAAAATGTGTGTCTTGCTGCTTTGTTGGGGCATTTTTGCCTGACAAATGGTTGACTATAGTTTCCAATCATTATAAATGTGTATCGAGTCATATACCTGAGCATTTTAATTTTACTTAATATATTTTAATGTGAGAGTGGCTGTAAAACTTAGATGAACTTCAGGTTCTTAACTTCAGGTTTGATAGATTTTTTTTTTTTACAAAAAATATTTTGAGATCAAACTAAATCAGCAGACCCCCTGCGGTACCGCCGCTGACCCCTGTTGAAGACCCTTGTGCTTTTAAAAAACCTTAAGACATCAGTGAGAGTGTAATGTCTAATCAAGACAAATCAGTTAAAGTAAAGTGAATAAGGTACTTTTGCTCTGACTTGTAATCGCAGACTCTCTCTCTCATTATACCGCTGCGGTGACCCCCGGGGTCTCACAACAGCACCGGCGCTAAAGAGGCAGCAGCGATGAGGGCTTCCAGTTTGGCTTCATTAAAGATGAAACAGAAAACACAAACACCCACTGATTGATACAAGGGGCTATGCGTGAAGCCGCCGTGCTAGACCGCACTTCTTATTGGACTTCTGAAGGTGCGTCTCTGTCTATCCATTAACAGCCCATTATGTTCAGCACCAGAGCTCTTATGCACATCTCTACGAGCACCTCGCCACTGACCTCTCATCAAAGGGCCACGGACAAAAGAAGAATGGAGGAAATCAAAGAGGAAAACAATCATTTTAGAGCAAATGTTCTTGGAACAGTAAAAAATAACACTAAAACCTGATTTATGGTTGGGGTGTCTATGCATTGTTCTGCACCATTCAGAATTGAGTTGAGAATACCTTTGCTGATTTTCAATTTAGGCAGCAAACAGAATGCACAATTGCAAACTGAATTTGAAATAGCAAAGAAATTCAAATAACTATTATTAATTAGAAAAGCAAAGACAAACTTTGAATGACGGCTTGACGGATTTAAAAAAAAAAAAGCTTAAAAAACCTTTGAAGTTTGAAGGTTTTATAGACCTTACAGATAGATAGATAGATAGATAGATAGATAGATAGATAGATAGATAGATAGATAGATAGATAGACAGACAGATAGATAGATAGATAGATAGATAGATAGATACTAAGCAAGTACAAGTAATCACTTTAGATTATGTTGACGTTTCTTTACCAACACACACAAACACACACACACGCTTAGTTTGACGTGACTTTGAAGGAAAGCTCGGTGGAGATGCCTTCCCCTGAGCTTTCCAGCTGTTTCCATTTGCATTCACAGCAGACAACGACCGCAGTCACAGCTATATAATACAGAGAACTTCCAGTAGATTCATTTTACTTCCCACAACTTTCTTCTCTGTGTCAATATATCTTTAAATGTAGCTTTTATTTAATACGCTGACTTCACCCTTTGCTTTGAGAGTGCATTTATATTCTTTCATTAACAATGTTTATACTTCGATTTCAATTTCCATGTTTGATTTGAGAGCTACAGCACAGGAATTTTCAGTATATAAACGTTACCAACATTTTTGAGGAATAAATTGTGTTCAATACACGCGTCACTCCCGTAAATGACTGTGTGTACAGTACAAAAAAACTCTGTGTGTACATAACAAGATTAAGCTCTCAGAAGAGAAACCAAATTTAGCTTGTCTTCATTGTCCTGTGAGAAGTCATTACACAGAGAGAAAACATGGAGGTGATGGTCTCATAAGTACCTGGAAGAAAACACTGCAACTTTTGGCTGGTCTGTTTTTAGAGAGAGAGATTGATGAGAAAGAGCTTTCAGTTGATGTTCTAGTCATGGTATCAAAGAGTATTGTTCCTCTCAGTGTGCACCGCCATTTCTGTTACAAATGGGGAAATGGGTAAACTGTGAGTCTCAGCTCCCTGTTTATTAAGGAGAAAACTTTCAGATGGTGTGTCTTGCTAAGTCTGCACTTCTCTGCTGGAGTGAGGATGAATGGAGCCGGTGGGGGACAGAGCAAGAGACCAACAGAATTCAGAAAATAGCAGTTTCGTGCACTCACCACCTAGGAGAATGATGCTACACCAGCAAATTTCTTCATTGCACTAGTTCCATGCATGTAGTCTTTATCATATCCAAAGTGTGAATATATCTATTTTTACTCTCAGCAGTCAGCTGTTTTCTGCATTTAGAATATTACACTAGCATACACTCTAAAAAATGCTGGGCGATTGGGTTTTTTTGACCCAGCAGTTGGGTTAAATGTTTGCCCAACCTGCTGGGTAGTTTTATTTAACCCAACAATTGTTTACAAATTACTATATGTCTGGCTTAAAATGAACCCAAAATAGGTTGGAAATTAAAAATCAGACTCATAATTACTAGAGGCAACAATAATAATAAAAAGGTGAACATTTATTAATAAGCAATTTAATAAATGTTTATTGTTTAAATATTATACAAAAAAAGTATTAATAAATGTTTGTTTATTAAACATATTAATAAATGTTAATTTCCAACATATTTTGGGTTCATTTTAAGCAAGAAATACAGTAATTTTTAAACAATATTTGGGTTAAATAAAACTACCCAGCAGGTTGGGCAAACATTTAACCCAGCCGCTGGGTTAAAACAACCCAATCGCTGGGTTTGTCCATTTTCAACCCAACTTGGGTTGTTTTGAACCCAGCATTTTTTAGAGTGTAGGCTAGCTACTGTTTACTGCAATAATAAGATATGGCCAAATTGTCATCCCAATATTTGATATTGATGATGCTGCTCTGCTGTACTCCATTACGCACCTGTTTGTTGTTAGGATGACCAAATTTCTAAAAGTATTTTTTTTTTAGGATTATCTGCTTCAGCACTCATCAATGTTTAAGTGATTGAGATGGCCAATAAAATCAAAGAAGCTGTTAACAGAAGCAGCTTTTTATGCGTTTTGGCCGTTCATTTACACGAAAATGGTGTTTTGGGGGCCTGAAAACACAAACTTTTGAAAACGGGTTCAAGTACGAGTACAAGAAAACGATACCGTTATTGTCTCTGTGTAAACTACGAAAATGCTAATTTTTGAAAACGGTGATGTCATACACGTGTGTTACGTGTTCAGTCTATCGTAGTTTTTCTTTAAAAAGTGACTTCGCTAACTATTGGCCTGGTGGGCCAGGTAGGGATCCCAATAGAAGCTCAGTGATAGTTAGATCATCAGCATAGGAATTACTGAGGGAGGATGTTGCAATGGCGCAACCTACGTTCACACTGCGAGCCTTAATGTTCAATTCTGAATTTTGCTCAGATCTGATTTTTTTTGTATAGCTGTTCACATTGTTGTTTAATATCAACCAATATCAGATTTCTAGTGTGAAGATATCATGGTTCTGAACTGACCTGTATGCGAAAAAGAAAGATTTTTAGAACAAGTTTTTTACCACAAAATCCACTCAATTGCTTCTCAAAACTAGTCCAAAACTATCACAATCATGTTCTGTGGGGTATCGCTGTTAAAAAAAACGCTTTCCGGGGGTTAAATATCACGTTAGTGCAGCCGCTTCAACCCACGGAGTTGCAAAACAACTCACGGCAACAGTGAAAAAGTAACCCAATTCTGTGGGAAAATAAGTGGGAATGTTGCCTTTGTGACTGTATCCTCCAGAATGGCATCTCTGAGGATTCTTTCATACACTTTAACAACACAACTGGTTAATGAAATCTGGCGGTAATCTGCTGGAAAACATGGCTTCACTTTTTATGAACAGCTTTGACCATAGCCTCCTTCCATTGTTTTGGAAAGATATTATGTTGAATGCATGTGTTAAAGATATCACATAACACAAGTGCCAGTTCTTCACGAAAGATCTTCATGAAAGACCCAAGGAGGAATACAGTCAGGACCAGCAGCCTTCATTTTGCAAAGTCTAGCTTTAACTTGCCCAATACTCAGGGGAGGTATTCCATCATTTGACAGCTTGTGAATAACATCATCTTCAGAGGGAGAAGTGTGGATCACTTGATCCCACACGGAAGCAAAATGCTTAACCAAGGTATCACACTCATGTTGCAAGATGTTATAATCCTGAGACACCACTTCTCTCCAATCTCCTTCCATCCTCATTAATGCCTTCACAGACTTAAGGTCTTTGCACACTGAGTCCGAAATTTGCGTCCGGAATTTTCGCACGTTAAAAAATAAATACGACCTCACGTTGTGCCAATCATGTTTACACACTGCCTCCGAAACTTTCATCCGTCATTAAAAAAAAATCGGATCCGGTTCAATTTTCAGTGTTTTTCGCATCCGTATCATTTTGAGAGGTGTTTTGACAATTCAGAGCCACCGTACAAGCGAACGGCAAAATCCAGAATGGCGTCTCACAAGTTGATTCACTTCTCGCAGCACAAAGAACTGTATAATAAAGTGCAGAATATAAAAGATTTTATGACTATGTATTACATCAGTATTTCCTACACCTACAGTGACGATTTTGGGATAATCCCGCAGCTCCTTGAAAAGGAGGTGGAACTCTCCTTCCTCTCTAAGCAATCTCAGAATTGTATGGACCCAATATTTCCTTTCTTTTTCACTTTTTAACAAGAGACAGGACAACAAAATCATCCTCTCCGCTTGAAGACTCCATTTTGTATTGTTTTGCAAATTTTTTCGCAAAGGATTAATTAATACGCATCGGACTCAGCATGCAAGGTTTCTGTGCGTGATTAATTTTTTGGATTATGAATACGAAAAAACGCATACAAAAATTTCGGACTCAGTGTGCAAAGACCTCAAAACCACTGTTTTGGCTTATACACTGTAAAAAGTAATATGTTATATCTACTCCACAAAATGTTGGCAACAGATTACAAGCAATATTATTAATTAAATTCAACAAATAGAACTGAGTTAGAATTAATCAAATTAATTCCTTAAATGTCAAGCATTTAAAATGAGTAAAATTTAAGAATAACAGTATTATAAAAATATCTGAAAAACAGACAGATGTCAAAGATGAATTAGGAACTCTTTATTTTTTTAATTTTTTTGACAACATTTAAGACACCTGATGATAGCAAACAGAATCACTGAAGGAAAGAGAAAGACAAGAATTAACAAAGATTTTTTATTGGAAATGTTTGGTCGCCATTCTGGTGATCAGTGTTTCATTTAATTGGCCAGTTTGACTCTTTGCTTTTTATGTCAGTTTGTGGTTTTTGTAATGGTGTTTGCTAATTTTACACATTTTAAATGGTTGACTTTTAACGAATTAATTTGGTTAATTCTAACTCAATTTGTAGATGTTGAATTTAATTAATAATATTGCTTGTAATCTGTTGCCAAAATTCTATTGAGTAGATAGAGTGTATTACTTTTTACTGTGTACAGAGCAAGTTCTTCCACTTTGTTCTTGTAGTATTGTTTCTTTGCATTCTTTTATACATTTTTTTCGTTTTAGATTCCTTTTGCGAGTTTTATCACCAGAGCAAAATGCATGCTGCCTCTCTTTTATCAGATCTTTAAAGTCCCCGTGAACCGGAAGTTGCAAACGACTTTTTTCCAGTGTTGTGACGCATTTCCAAGTGAAACAGAATATTGAATAGAGGGCAGGGTTTTACTTTAGCGCTCCTCCTCTCCATCTCTCGCTCAGAGCAGACAAGTTTGCAGGGGAGTTGTTTAAGCGTTTTCAACCCAAACCATCAAACTGACTTCATCAGAGAAGGAATGCCATTCCAGACCGGAAGTAACATCTCAGATTTTGATTAATTACCACAACAAAAATGTTTTACTGTGTATTATCTTACACAGATTAATTGTTCAACACAAGACCATAATATGCACTAACAAAGTAAATAGGGTCAATTTTGATTTCATGACAACTTTAATTTGTATGGTCATCCAAGGCATATTTGTAGTAGAAACTTTCTTTAATGAAACAGTTTTGTCCAAAATAGCCTGATAGTGGAAGTAAAGGGACTATAGCCTCAAGGGTACGTTTTCTGCAGAAAATGTGCTGAATAGGCTTGGAGGTCCATTTACCAGCATTCAACATGAAAGTCTGATGGTCAAAGAAGCCAACAGGGGGCAAATGCTCAGGAGACTCAAACATAGGAGCAATGTTGGTAAAGACTGAATCAAGCTGACTGGCCTTTCTTGCCGCTCCAGACGCTACTTGTTTCAGTCCATGTCCATTACAGATGTTTTTAGACTATTTGTGTCTTCAAGTTTATACTTATGTGAATTAAAGGGATAGATTAAAATTTGCTGTTAATTTACTCATCCTCAGGCCATTCAAGATGCAGGTCACTTTTTTCTTCAGTTGAACAGTACAGAAGATTTTGAGCTAAAAATTGTATAGTCCTTGGTGTTTTGTATAATGCAAGTCAACGGCTACTGTCACTTTGAAGGTCCAAAAAACCATACTGGCAAAACAAAATTAATACCCGTGGCTGCTGATGATACATTGAGGTCTTATAAAGCGAAATCTGTGAAACTGAACATTATTTACAGCATTATTACCTATATTCCACAGCCTCTGCAAACGGTCCAGAGCGCATTCATGACATGCCACGCATAATGAGAGTAGCGGTCAAAAGTTTGGACACATTACTATTAGTAATGTTTTTGAAAGAAGTCTCTTATGCTCATCGAGCCTACATTTATTTGATCAAAAATACAGAAAATACTGTGAATTATTATTACAATTTAAAATAATGGTTTTGTATTTTACTATACTTTAAAATATAATCTATTTCTGTGATGCAAAGCTGAATTTTCAGCATCATTACTCCAGTCTTCAGTGTCACATGATCCTTCAGAAATCATTCTAATATGCTGATTTATTATCAATGTTGGAAACAGTTGTGCTGCTTAATATTTTTTATAACTTGTGATACTTTTTCCAGGGTTCTTTGATGAATAAAAAGGTTAAAAATAACAGAATTTATTTAAAATAGAAATATTTTGTAACAATATAGTTGAAAAGTAACAATACCATTGAAAAGTTTGGGGTCGGTAGCCTATTTTTTTCTTTCTTTTTTTTGTGAAAGAAGTTAATACGTTTATTCACAAAGGATGTGTTGAAATGATTAAAAAACATTGTTAGTAAAGACTTATATTGTCCCCGGAAATGTCCGCGTTTTACAGCTCGTTCAAAACATCCCGCAAATACATTGCAAAAAAACCCGACCCGTGATCGTGATTATATTCACCAACAGATGGCGCTGCGAGCTACACTGATTTTACTTGGTCGCGCGCGCGCCATTACTTCATGAAGAAGAACGTAGCTGGTCGAGAGCAGAGCGCCATTATCGTCAAATATCAAAAGAAACATCGTTATCGCTTTCAAGGTAGTAACATACTAACTATTCGTGTTAAATTAAAGTAATACTATTTGTATGTGTCTTATGGGCCTCAACAGGGTGCGGGATTGTTTTGCACAATTTTAAAAGTCAATGGAATATGCTCGGAGCGTTCTTTAGAACTTCCGTAATAATATAAGACAGCTCGAAAACTTCAGGTGAGATGTCATTTGCTGGTATGTTGAGCATCAATAGTGTAATACTTAGTTTATAATCAGAATATAGTCACTTAAATAGTCAGGCATAGCATTAATTTAGTTATTCAAACTTAAGACAGCATAATAAATAAATAAATAAAGACGTACCTCATTGTTCCTCCTCGGCTAAATTAAATTCGACCATCAGTTTTCACACTTTCATGTGAAAAAAAGCTTCATAAATTAAATATTTATTGTGCACTTTAGATAGATTAATTGAATAAAATGTGTGTTTTTACAAGTGTGCTGAAATCATTGATCTTGCGCTGCACTGACTTGACAGCTGCTGTGGTTACAAAGATTTTTTAAGTATTTCTATTTCATACTTCACATTGACAAAATGTATTTTTAAACCTAGTTATTTTATAATGTTTAATATGTAGTCAAAAACGAAGTGAAAAACGATTAGAGGAAATGGCTGATTTATGCGCAAAAAACTGCTACTTTTCCGCCACCTGCTGGTTAAAGTGGTAATTATTGTCTTTTTTATTTTTAAATTAGCGTTTTCAATCAAATGTTGAATTTCCTACATTTTTAAACGGTCGGGTTTACAATGGGGACAATCTCAGAAGGATGAACAAATAATGTTTGTGGTCATCACATTAAAAATAACATTTGAAGTGCTGAGGAAAAAAATGTGTGTGTGTCTAATTACAGACACTGCGTTTTTAAACGGTCCCAATAGCTTCGTCTTAATTGCAATCAATAAAACTGGATTATTGGCAAATTAGGTAAATGTGATAACTGCATTAAAATATGAATACAACATTGAAAAGTCCACCATTGATGGTTTTATGTCGATGTACAGCGACTACAGAATGAACAGCTAATTCACCGGAAATGCCCGAGCTGGCTTAACGACAACCAGGAAGTAACCGTGCATATAGCCTATTCCGCGGTCACAACGCAGTAATTTCCACAAATTTTATTTTTTACTAGCCTATATAAAAAAACTAAACAATTACACTTGCAACAAACACATCAGAATACACACATACTTTATGTTTAAAATAAGCCTAAAATGCAAAATAACAATCACAAGCAGCTCAAGTTCATGCAGCTGCCCTTAGAAGTGCCACCTAGCTAATAGTGGATGAAGTGCAGGAAGTTTTAAGGGAGAAAAGGATCAAAGCACAACAGATTTTGGATTTGCACCGCATGAGCGCCATGCTTACTAGGGGCCAGCTTTAGTTTGTATTAAATTTATAACTTGTGTTATTTGTAATTTCCTTACAAAGTCCCCTAAATACGGTGGCCCAGTAGTGCACAACACAACGAAATTAAAAAAGCAAACATAAGTTCACAACACAACGAAATAAAGCCACAACACAACGGAAATGCTCCCGACCACTAGGGGGCTCTCAGAGCTCGGTAATATTAGTATACCTTGCCACTGTTCTATAAAGTCGACAGTCTTACAAAGATATCAATACCATGATTAGTTTTAAGTATGTATTGTATATCGACATGAAATATTAATTAAAAATCAACTACGTGCACAATAGCTTCATATTTATACTTGTGAATGATTTGACGCGATATCACGGCACATGATGAAGGGAACATCCAACAATTCCACCAAGTGGTTAAAACGTATAATTTTTATTCATTACAATGACTTTGTTTAACATTTAAAAACAGACATGTTCAAATTCCAAAGCTTGTTAGTTAATGTTGGAAAGACTGACAAGCTTTGGAATTTGAATATGTCTGTTTTTAAATGTTATAAGTAATTTTAATGAATACAAATTATAAGTTTTAACCACTTGGTGGAATTGGCAGACGTTCCCTTCATCATGCGCCGTGGTATCGCGTCAAATCATTCACAGGTATAAATATGAAACTATTTTGCACGTACGTAGGTGATTTTGAATTAATATTTAATGTCGATATATGGTGGTTACATACCGTTAAAACTAATCATGGTATTGATATTACTGCCGCTCTATAGAACATTGGCGAGGAAAACTAACTTTACCGAGCTCTGAGAGCCCCCTAGTGGTCGGGAGCATTTCCGTTGTGTTGTGGCTTTATTCCGTTGCGTTGTGGCTCGATTTTGTTGTGTTGTGGCTTGATTTCGTTGTGTTGTGGCTTTATTCCGTTGCGTTGTGGTTCGATTTCGTTGTGTTGTGGCTTGATTTCGTTGTGTTGTGGCTTGATTTCGTTGTGTTGTGGCTTGATTTCGTTGCGTTGTGGCTCGATTTCGTTGCGTTGTGGCTTGATTTCGTTGTGCTGTGGCTTGATTTCGTTGTGTTGTGGCTTGATTTCGTTGCGTTGTGGCTCGATTTCGTTGTGTTGTGGCTTGATTTCGTTGTGTTGTGGCTTGATTTCGTTGTGTTGTGGCTTGATTCCGTTGTGTTGTGGCTTTATTCCGTTGCGTTGTGGCTCGATTTCGTTGTGTTGTGGCTTGATTTCGTTGTGTTGTGGCTTGATTTCGTTGTGTTGTGGCTCGATTTCGTTGCGTTGTGGCTTGATTTCGTTGTGCTGTGGCTTGATTCCGTTGTGTTGTGGCTTTATTCCGTTGCGTTGTGGCTCGATTTCGTTGTGTTGTGAACTTATGTTTGCTTTTTAATTTCATTGTGTTGTGCACTACTGGGCCACCGTACCTAAATATCTATGCACTACTATTATTGAGCTTAGCTTACTGTTTGAAGTAACCAAACAAACATTTCTCATCCATCTGTAATACTCCAGAAATCGCATCTCTAATGATACTCTCTGTCACAGCAGATGCACAGGATCAGTGGGTAATTAAAATCTCACTCATTATCAGAGCCACAGTGGAACAGACTCACCTCTGAAGCAGAAGTAATGAGGTATGAAAAGACACTAAATAATGTTCTCTTTGACTTTTGTTACTCCCCTTTCTTTCTTTCTTTCTTTCTTTCTTTCTTTCTTTCTTTCTTTCTTTCTTTCTTTCTTTCTTTCTTTCTTTCTTTTTTTCTTTCTTTCTTTCTTTCTTTCTTAAAGCTTCAAATGGAGCACTTTTCTCCATCAAAAATGTTCTGTTCTTGTTCTGTCTTCTGACTATACTCCATTAGCTCTCATTTTGAGCGTGGACCCCCAAAACGCACGCTAAAATCCTATCCAGACACTTTGAACCATTGTGATCATGTGGGACATTCGAATACATGCCTTTGTAACCTTAACCTACTTGACCTTCCATTTGTAGTGTAATGAACAAACCAGAAGCACTGTAATATCAGCAGTGACTGACAAAAGTTCCACACAGATAAATAAACAAAACTGGACCAAAAGTTATTTTTTTTTATTTAATTCACAACACACTGAGAGTATTGCAATATTGTAAACACTAGAGTTTAACTCAAATCACAAGCTTGAATCTGATTGGCTGAATTTGTAATTTCTGAAGATTTAGAAAATGCATTCAGAATGGACATTTGAGATGTTTGATGTCCATATTTAAGTCCTTTTTCAATGTAACCTAAAGTCTACAAACATATACATGACTGACTCTACATTAAAGGGGGGGTGTAATGCTATTTCATGCATTCTGACTGATTTACACTGTTAAAGAGTTGTATTCTCATGCTAAACATTGCCAAAGTTTTAAAACACGAGTTGGATGTATGACGGAGTATTTTTGTGCCAAATCCACTACTTCCGGTTTCGGTACAGGATTCGGAGAGTTTTTTTTCGAGTGTGTCCTGTATGACGTCAAAAGAGAGCGGAATTCCTTGTATAGGCACTTCTCCCTGATAAGCGTGCACACACACATCACCCAGAGCAAGAGCAAGAGCACGCCCATCAACTCGTTTCATTAGGGATACGGAAGTTGAGAGATATTTCAACAATGGCTGTGTCCCAATTCAGGGGCTGCACCCTTTGAAGGCTGCATACATCATCGAGGCAGTCTCATTTAAGAAAAATAACAGTAAGAATGCAACATAAGAAAGAAATGACAGTATTTTACACCTCACAATGAATATCAGTCAATTTTATTACGGTTACTTTTCTTAAATATGACATCCTTGATAAAGTTTTCAGCCTTCAAATGCGACCTCCGGAGGACGCAGCCTCCGAAATGAGATGCAGCTCCTGTCACCAAAGGAGTGTGTTTTTGGTTGTGAGGGAAAGATTACCCTTTTCAGCTTCCCAAAGAACCCAGCGTTAAGGGAACAGAGGATGAAGTTTGTTTTTCCGAGGCAGCAACGGAGTTGTGCACGTATGTTTGTTTGTTCCCGGGATTTCGGTGATGAATGCTTTGTAAACAAGTCCCAGTTCGGTGCTGGATTTGCAGGTCGGGGGTGGTGAGTAAAACTGCATCAGATGTTTGTGTTTTGTTGGCAATCAGCACACAAGTGCATATAATGTAAACAACACAATTTTTTGTCCCTTTTTATTTATAATGAAGTCGCAGTTAGCATGTGATCTCTACGCAGAAGCTGCGCGTGCTCGTGACTTTAGCTCCGCCCACAGCACTGACGGCAGACACGCCTCCAGGATCTTGGCTTTTTCCGGAAAGACTCGGTTTAGCGTATCTATCTTTTATAAATATGACAAAACTAAAGATTTTCGGAGATATGAAGGATGCATTGATACTCTATATGTACTCAAGATTAACTTGAGATTGTCAGAAACTGTGTGTGATACCCCCCCTTTAACTCAAATAAGAAAATGTCTTGATTCTGGCACTACATTTGGCAACATTTTAGCATTTAATCTTCCTTAAATTTCAGAGTTTCAAATAATAAAAAATGCATCATTATTTGGCAACATTTTTGCATTTATTCTTGCATAAATTTTAAGGTTTTAAATAATTAAAAAGCCATCTTTATTTGAACGACCAATGAATTATTCAGGTGATGTGACTAGTAAATCCACTAACAGTAACACCAAAGACAACAACCTGACCAAATGACAAAAATGATCACTTAAGTAATTTGTTAGAGCATGCATATTCTAGAAATATTTACAATATTTCATGTAAAAAATATATGTGTGTGCGTATATATATATGCGCATATATGCATACAGGCAACTACAAACTTTTGATGAATTTGGCAGTAACTTTTTATATAGAAGTATGACAGGGAAATGCAGACTACTGTGTTTTTGCATATTTGTGCTCAAATCCATTAAAAGATAAATAACTTCAATGCAGTACAAATAAAGAATCTACAACATTCCTCAGAACAAGCAATCAGAGCAGACATAACATGAGATGGAAACTGTAATAAGGAGACAAAGCATTGAGCTATGCTAGTTTACCAGACGCATTCCAAAATCTGCAATTATTGTGCATTTACGTTTTTTAAAAGACCTGCGAGGATCAACAGCAATGCTGGTAGACAGAAAATGGTAAAAATGTAATTGGAACGTCCCTATAATAAGCTACTCCAGCTGTCTCACATCAGATAAAATGTTTGAGAAAATTACGAGGCAGATGGCAAAGCTGAATTTGAAGAATGCAGAATTTAATTTGCATAATGCTCTTTTTAGAGAAAATTATAAAGACAATCCTCTGAAGTTGACCTTGATAGTTTTTTTCTCCCCATTTTCATCTTACACAGCTCTAAAAATCAGGACAGATTCAGTAACCTGAAACAGCACTTAAAGGTACAAGTGACTACAATACTACAAAGACTTTATATTGAAACTCTGAAGACATTATAAGTAAGTGCCATCAGCGTCAGTGAAGCAAATTGCTGTCAACTTGAATTTAAAGCCATACTAAAGATGCCGATACTATACTGCCAGATGAAAAATGAAAGCTAATTATATTATTAATAAATATGCTTAAGTGGTGTGACCCAACTTGAACTTAATATGTTAGAATAAGAGACTGATATGAAACTTAGCACCACTGGGCAAATTTAACTTCCCAGAGCTTGATACTGTATGTGCCACGGTTTCGTCAGCCTGCCTTTGTGTGCTTTGTTCGATGCCTTTGGGCAACCAGCACACAGAACAGTCAGCTATCTGAGGGAAAGCCTGAAGACGGTTCTAAAGCAGATGTTTTGACAGTGGAAAGACATTACAGCTCTAAACTACGCAGTTGTGCACGAGTGTGTGTTTGTGTAAGAGTGTGTGGCCAAGGGGTGTAGATTTGCTTGTGGCTGTTTGATGTCCAATGACATAAGCATTAGAGACAAATGCCGTGGGTTTTTTTTTTGTGATAACTATTGGATATTTTAGATAATAATTTAAAATTAACCTACCATGAAAATTAGATGGTTTCAAGCTCATAAATTGAGTTTATGACAATTAATATTCAATGAATTGCATTGACACCTCACTCCATTTCCCCAGTCTTTGTGCTAATTCTAGTGTTGACTGCATTTATCAAGCTCAAACCATTCAACACTTTTACTCAAGTTAATGTAAGAAAAAAATTATTAACTCACAAATTACACTGAAAAAAAGAAAAGAAAAAGATTTTCTTACTTCTTGACCTCATTGGCAGATTATTTTTTCTTGTATTAAGCATAAACTCACTTAAATTTGATACATTGTTTTTTTTAAGGTTGTTACCTTTTAAGATTTAATTACCTGTTTTCACAAACAGCGCTTAGATTAAAGGGTTAATTCACTCAAATTTCTGTCATTAAGTACTTACCCTCATGTCGTTCCAAACCCATAAGACCTTCATTCATCTTCGGAACACAAATTAAGATATTTTTGATGAAATCTGAGAGGTTTTTTGATCCCCCCATTGAAAGCAATGTAATTACCACATTCAAGGTCCAGAAAAGTAGTAAAACCATTGTTAAAATAGTCAGCTAAAGCATGACTTTTAGTCTGGGACTAGGCTTAAGCTTTGTCTGTGAAACCGGGCATATATGTTATCATTTTGCTTCTCAAGTAAATGGATCCTGATTTAAAAATGTTTAGATATTTGTACTGGAAATCAAGACAAAAATACTGAGTAGGAAAATATTTTTTTTTTGCAGTGTATGTCAGGATCAGAATAATAAAACCTTTAATTTTTTAGGACATGTTCATAGAAAGTGCCTTGCAGCTAATGTGGTGGATGGTGATAATGAGCCTCCAGTTAAAAAAGGAAACAAGAGTGTGGCAAACATCCGCATTTCGGTTTGAGCTGAAACTGTTGTGACTTGACATTTCAGCTGAGCTGTGAATCACAAAATCATCCACTAACACTGCAGCTTTATGTATTTATTTGATCAGTTCCATGTTTGGCAGTATGAGATATGCTGTAGGCTTTAAAACTGACTTTAAAAACTGACCCCTTAAATTTGACCTTGATGAAATATTCTGGCTCTGATATTCTGACTTAATATTTACTCATCTGTTGCATTCTGTTGATATTACCACAGAATATTTCAACACGTCCTTCGACTTAAAGTTTGGGGAACTCAACTAAAACTCAACTCAACAATGTAAATAGTGCTCTAAGGATAGTTACATCATGCCACTTTCTGGTATCCTTGCACAGATACCAGTCAAAAGTACCACGGTCATGACACAAGTTGAAAAAACAAACAAACAAACAAACAAACCTTTAGATATTATATTGTGGTAATAACTTGGCACAGAGTTGGTGATCGATTCTATCGATTCTTATGTTTCTGCCCACTAGGCTTCTATTATAAGGATATTAACTGCAAAACAAACATTTGATAACTATGATAATATTTATATTTGTGTATTTAGGATACATAAATAGCTAGTTATGAAATTATCCTTATAGATACTTTTGGAGTAAATCGTTGTATTTTTAAAAATGGGATGTTTAAAATGTCATTTCCATCTCTGGATAAATGGTGATTTTAGATGGAAATGACATGATATTTAAGGTTAAAACATTAAAGTAGTCAAAAACAAAAAACCAAAACAAAAAAACATTGTAAACTAAACTTTGTTGGATTTCCCAGCCTGACCAGCTGGCAAATGCCGAAATTCCCTCTAAAACCAAACCAGCTTGACTACACTCAGGCCCCGTCCACACGGAGACGAGTTTAGCTGTATACGCAAAAATTTAGTATCGTATAGGCGTTTTCGTCCAGACGGATCCGGCGTTTTCAGAAGGTGAAACCGCTATTTTTTGAAACCGGGTCCCAGAGTAAATCTGAAAACGATGCCCTTCGCGTTTTCGTGTGTACAGCCAATTCGTATATTTTGTGAAACAATGATGTCATCACCCCACTTGTCGACCCTGGTCAGTCACCGCTAACAGGACAAAACAGCAACAACAACAACAACAATAATAGCGTACTGCATGCTTGTGTTCGTGCTGCAGAAGCTACCGAGCCTAAAGCTTCATTAAAATACTAAAGTTTGTATACAGCGTGCAAGGTTTATGCGCATGCTCCAAGTCTTATTCTTAGTTTTTAGTGTATCTCTATTGCAGAATTGCAGCACCACATACTGATCTGGCATGTATACTACATTGTTTTGAGACATTTCAGTGGTTTTGTGTGTATGCAGATATTTCTTGAGACAAGGAAAAAAAAAAAGATTGGATAGGGTAAGCTCTGGCTTTGTGTGGACGTAGCCTCAGAAACTAGCTAAGATCTTATTAAGCTAGACCTGTGGTTCCTAACCACGGTCCTGGAGGGCCTCCAACACTGCATATTTTGTATCTATCCTTTGTCTGACACACCCATTTGAGGTCTTGGAGTCTCTACTAATGAGCTGATGATCTGAATCAGATGTGTTTGATTAAGGAGACATGGAAAACATGCAGTGTTGGGGGGCCTCCAGGAATGTGGTTGGGAACGCCTGAGCTAGACAAAAGTGATTTTTTTTAAAGAAAAACCCAAGTACATTCACAAACAGTATTTCATATAGTATATTTCATATGATGTTTTGTGGATTTACATTGACTATAAAGACACTTTCTGATTTGGTGCCTAAAAAATAAAACATATAACCGGAAATATTCAAAATAGCATTTTATCATACAGCACAATAGTCAATATTTTGATATGTTATTTGCCTGATATATGTTAGCTTAGCTGGCTAATTGGCATGCTGACTAAGCCAAAAAATTAAGGCAAAAATGTTTAATATACCTAGAGAGAGGTATCCATTAACATCCCCATTCATCTCTATGGCAATTAGTCGTCTGGCACAGGATTCCTTGGAAGAACACCACCTGTTTGCTGCCATCTTTGCTCAGGGCACCCAGTTCTAGGAACACATTTTGTTTTCAGCCAATTGCCTGAGTGATATGACTGATCACTCTGGAAACATGTAAAAAAGGACCCATGACAACACTGATTAGCTCATGGCAGCACAAGAGCACAAACAGTCCCATAACTTTCACTATCCTAACTTTCACTATCGGATCAACATGCACATTGCCCAATTTCTATAATTATTGTTAATGTAATTCATTTTTCCAGGAGCTCATTGCTTCTACCTTCAGTTAAACTGCTAACAGTGATTGTAAATTAATTGCCTAAATTATTACATTATTTGCTAACTGCATTCTTTAAATTGTAATGTTGACATGCATTCTCTGTAAAGCTGCTTTGAAATGATATGTATCGTGAAAAGCGCTATACAAATAAATGTGAATTGAATT
>RJVU01027559.1:2346340-2442580 GCA_003731715.1 Anabarilius grahami | reverse complement strand
GGGAGGCTGGGTGGGAACTCTGGAAAGACAGGAGATTCAGGAGACTTGAAGCAGGGTGGGACCAGCAGAAACAGAAGATCCAGAGGTATATCCTCCTCAAATTTCACTAAAAAATGTCCAGAGGCCAGGCATAACTCAGCCACACTGGCGGGGGTGTGGGTGGAGCTTCCCTCCCTGCCCTCGAATTCCACATGCACTCCTTTGGTGATGGCCGTTGTTGCTGACTCGTGCACCTGGTAAGATATGTCGTTGGGCTCAGGCTCCGGGGCGGGGTACGGCTCAGTTGGGCTCACTGGCACTTTAACTGCGGCAGGCTCAAGCTCCATGTCTGTGGTGGAGTTCAGCTTTAGCTCTGTCTGATTGGGTGATGGCTGACTGGGTGTCAGGAGGAGTGAGGCTGGTGGGCTCCATGGCGCAGATGGTGAACAGTGATGACTCTACGAATGTGGCGAAGTTGTCTCGAGGACCGTTCACTGGTAGGCGTGCCTTAGACCGCTCGCTGAGGCTAGCATGGTAAAAAACTGTAAAAGAATGCATATGTGTGCAGGCGTGTAGTCATGCGTAATACAGAGTTTTTAGTCGTTTGCGCGGATCTGTGTGAACAGAGATAGTTTTGATAACGTTGTCATCTGTACAAAGAAAAAACCTTTTCATTTTTATTACATAGTTGTTATGTAAACGTACCCTAAAATACTAAAATGTTCAAAAGCAAATAGAACCCATTATAATCATGGACGCTGTCTACACTGGATATAGTATACAGATGCGCGTTCAGTTTCTGCCATAATCCACGTGCTTAAATCTGTAGCCTATTAGATCTTACAGCAGCTACATTTTATATGAATAATGTTTTCAAAACACTTATTCATTTGCAATAGTGAGTTGACGTAGATACTGATGACATCATAACAGTGGCATGAATTACTGCATCAATACGGCATGGCATGGAGGCAATCAGCCTGTGGCACTGGTCAGGTGTAATGGAAGCCCAGGTTGCTTTGATAGCAGCCTTCAGGTCATCTGCATTGTTGGGTCTGGTGTCTCTCATCTTCCTCTTAACAATACCCGATAGATTGTCTATGGGTTTCAGGTCAGGCGAGTTTGCTGGCCAATCAAGCACAGTAACACCATGGTCATTGAACCACCATTGGTACCTTTGGTAGTGTGGGCAGGTGCCAAGTCCTGTTGAAAAATGAAATCAGCATCTCCATAAAGCTTGTCAGCAGAAGGAAGCATGAAGTGCTCTAAAATTTCCTGGTAGATGGCTGCGTTGACTGTGGACTTGATGAAACACAGTGGACCAACACTAGCAGAAGACATGGCACCCAAAATCATCACTGACTGTGGAAACTTCACACTGGACTTCAAGCAAGTTGGATTCTGTGCCTCTCCACTCTTCCTCCAGACTCTGGGACCTTGATTTCCAAATTGCAAAATTTACTTTCATCTGAAAAGAGCACTTTGGACCACTGAGCAACAGTCCAGTTCTTTTTCTTCTTAGCCCAGGTAAGACGTTTCTGACGTTCACAAGTGGCTTGGTACGTGGAATGTGACAGTTGTAGCCCATTTCCTGAAGACGTCTCTGTGCGGTGGCTCTCGATGCACTGACTCCAGCTTCAGTCCACTCCTTTTGATGCTCTCCTAAGTTCTTAAATGGGCTTCGCCTGACAATCTTCTCAAGCCTGCGGTCATTCCTTTCACTTGTACACCTTTTCCTACCACACTTTTTCCTTCCAGTCAACTTTCCATGAATATGCTTTGGCACAGCACTCTGCGAACAGCCAGCTCTTTCAGCAATGACCCTCTGTGGCTTACCCTCATTGTAGAGGGTCTTGATGATCGTCTTCTGGACAACTGTCAAGTCAGCAGACTTCCACGTGACTGCTATTTGGATTACTGACCTAAACCCAGTATTTATACACTGAGAATGGTAATTTAGTAGAATTTGAAATTAAATATTCTAATAATTTGAGATACTGATTTTTGGATTTTGATGAGCAGCAAGATGTAATCATCAAAATGAAAACAAAAAAGTCTGGAAATATTTTACTTTGTCTAATAAATCTAGAATATGTTTAAGTTTTACATTTTGAATTAAATTACAGAAAAAAAACGTTTACATGATATTCTAATTTTTTGAGATGTACCTGTACAATAAAAAAAATGTCATGGCCCCTTTAACATATCCTCTATCTGAGTGGTTTTATCGTAAACAAAATCTGAAGTAAAAATACATTAAAGCTAAATAGATGAAAAAAGCACATAAAATTAATAAAACAAACTAATATTAAAATAAAAAAACTGAAAATGTAAAAAATAAAAGCCAATTTAAAATATGAATAAACGTTATATTAGTATAGATACAATTAAAACACCTCTCCTCGATCTTGGCTGAATTTCATTACTGATAATTAAATATGATTTGTGAAATTTCCAAAAGTGTTTGATTTGGTTTCCATTAGCTATTAAATTACTTCATCAGATAACAGCTTAAACAAAACCTTTTGGTCTGCCTATTCTAGACGTTTCGGTATTGAAGCCTAGTAGTCAGACACGGATGAGTTTCTTAAGATTATATTCATGTTTGGCTGAAGCATGTTCACTTGTATTTAGCTTAGGAAATATTGAATTATAATGAATTGTATAATTGAGAGAGAGATGTGAGCTGTAGTTCTTGGCGACTGTGGAATTGCAATGCTTTTCTTTGGTTGGCATGTCTGAGAGATGAATGAATGATTGATCACGATTCTTCTCCTTTGTGACAGTGTGAAGTTTCCACCAGAGAGCTCTCCGAGGGTTCTCCTGAAACATTCATGGGAACTCAACTTCAGTGAATTTCCATTATGCATGTATAGTCCATCATTTGGTTATGTATGAAAGGGAATGTTTTTATCTCAAATAATCTCGAAACCGTTCAGTAAATATTACACTTTTCATGAGATTTATTATCAGACGCCCCGTCAATGACCTGTCTGATGCATGCGTGAGTTTTACAGACACAAAAGGCAAACAAACTCGCAGAACACATGAAAGAATACCCCTTTGTCGTGAGATTGGTAAAAGAGACCAAAGCAATTGAGAATATACTTTCAGGCAGAGCACATATGATATAAAGGGCTGGGGGGAGGCAGGCAGACAGACATGAAAAGTTCCAAAGCAGACAATAATAATCATTATTCTTCTCAAGCTAAAAAGGGAAATGGACGAGAGACTGACAGCGATATAGACTGAGACAGAAAGGCAGGAAGTGATGGATTTATGAGGAGGATAATGGAGGGCTGCCCCTTCTTCTCCTCAGTTGAGTTTGCTGAGATGGTAAGATCTCTATACATTATTCATCCAGAAGAGGGTAATTGGAATCAGCTCATCCCTGATTTAGATGGAGGTTTGGTATGTGACACAAGAAAATCATTTTTGGGTTCATTTTTTTCAATCATTTTTTTCTTGTAAAGATTTTTTATTTTTTTTGTAAAAAAAAACAAATCCTATGATTTCATCATCTTGCACTTATTATTACTTGATTCTTTACTAATATCTTATGACAGCAATACGATTTTTTTTTAACCACAATTAAGAGATGGTGTTAGGCATAGAAAAGCAAAGTATGTAAAACTATAAAGATTAGACACCATTGTTTAGAAACTAATTACTAGGGGTGTCCAAAGTGTGGTTTCCTTATCTCCTGTGTACTCCTAGAGATCTCCTGCGTTCTTCAGTTTATTATTAAAGACTATTTAAAGAGTATTCCTTCTTTGTGCATGTTGCTTACCACAGTACATGTATCAAAATAGCTGACCCTCAAGCATGTTCTGTCAGTATCATCTATAAATTGTAGGGCTGGGACAATACATCGATGCGACACAAATCGAGAAATGATTCTGTATCGCGATTCTTTCTCGAATCGATTCTGAGCTTAGTTTTCAACAGCAGATGGCACTGCTTGCTTTAGAAACAGCCGTACTCTGCTTATTCCAATTCCTTACACACACCACTTGAACCTTTTATAAAATAATCATTCATAAAGTTCGAAAAGGTTTAAGTGAATTGCAAGGGTGTTTGCAGTGGGCTGTTTACATTAATCTCGCGCAATAAAAGCATTCTGAGGTGCAAATATTGTCAGACTCAGCTGAACGCACGAGTGCTCTTCTTCGTGAGCATTTGAGCATGCGGTTAAAAAATAGCCTAGAGTGCCATCTGCTGTTAAAAACTAAGCTTTGAATCGATTTATGATGCATTTTGAAAAGTATCAGAAATTATCCACAAATCATGATGCATCGATAGTATTGTCCCAGCCCTAATAAATTGTTATACAGGTGCTCATGTGGGAACTGTAATAGGATGTTGGTATCAACCAATTTTTCAGACTCAACTTTTGGGCAAATCCAGCATTGAACTGACCCTCGTTTGTAAAGGAGTCCACCGTAAAATGATTTGCACAAACATGTAAGACTTTAATTTCTTTAGCACATCTCCTTCATAAATGAAATTCATCCACTGTGTCCTCAGTGGCTCAGATGCTGGGAGTCTATGGAGATTCTTATGTTCATTGGTACATCCAAAAACACAACATTATTTTCAGACACTGCTTCTGATTTATGGGATTATAAAAAAGGGATTGGGTGGAATTTTACTATTATAGGCTGGTTGTTTACATACACTGTGGACACATCAGTGTTCAAATACCACATGTAACAGTGAATTATGCATAATAGGTCTCCTTTAAATGTAGCAAGCATTTAATGTAATGGTGAGCTTTTTATGGAGGCCAATTTAAGACCAACTGATATATATGCAATAATATAGACTTCAATTGATGTTCTGTCATATGTGTACATCTGAACATGGCTCATCCAATCAGATTTAAGAGCTGGAACTCTGTTTTATAATATGTAATAATGTAGCAGCATCTCAAAATCAGGCATGTAATATTGCCATCATCAAACCTAGTTTATGTAGTGATCTATTTGCTTTGTTACCTTTCTCCAGTGCTGATGTTTAATTTGAATGTTAACCCCAGCCAGGATGCTCAAAGTAGCATCATATATATCTGAAAGTGCCATCGTGTTCTTGCTCTTTCCACATATGAGTGAATGGTTCTTATTTAATGATGTGCTAATTAACATTTATTATGTGGAATAAATCTCAACACTTACTGTATCTTTAAAACGTTCTTGAGCATCTGGAGTAAATCCCCTCCAGGACTTTTTAAGGTTATTTTACTGCTTTTGTTTTCACAGGAACAAACAAGAGTTAATGAAATTACATTCTGAAATCTTTGCTCCAAGTCGATTACTGGCAGCTTGTCCTTGGTTGTCTTTCCCTAAATTGTCAATTCCTCCTTTCCTAAAGCAATTTCTACTTTCTTATAAACTCTTTTCAAAATTACGATGTGATGTGTTTTCAATCTTGACTTCAAGAATAACTATTTTACCCCCAAAAAAGGTTTCAAAATCCAGTGTAAGCACCAGGAAAGTATTGTTT
Organism: Anabarilius grahami; assembly: GCA_003731715.1. NCBI lineage: Eukaryota > Metazoa > Chordata > Actinopteri > Cypriniformes > Xenocyprididae > Anabarilius > Anabarilius grahami. The sequence continues at coordinate 2,437,099 of RJVU01027559.1, read as the reverse complement.
ATGAAGTATTTGGCTGACTAAAGACCAAAGCATCTGCTGAGGTCATCAACACAATGCAGAACAGAAACTATAGACCAAATGAGACATCTTCACAATAACCTCCCAAGAGCAAGTTCAAATAACCATTAAAGATGTAAAGCCCACTTTTCAAAGGGAACATTTTTTGCATACTTTCACATTGAATGTCCTAAAGAAGCAGTCTACAGAACAGAAGACTATCAGTATAACAGGATCACAAGCAAACATCTAATAAGAATCACAACTGTAATTTGCTTAGCTTGCTAAATATTATGGCTGGGACAATAAATGGATTCATCTCGATTGGTAGACCGATTCTGAGATTTTCTGAATGAAAGATTCTTTCTTGAATCAATTCTGAGCTTAGTTTTTAACAGCAGATGGCGCTCTAGGCTAGTTTTTAACGAAGAAGAGCGCTCGTGTGTTCGGCTCTGTATTTGCACCTCAGAATGCTTGTATGATGCGAGATTAATGTAAACAGCCCACTGCAAACACCCTTGTAATTCGTTTCAACCTTTTCGAATTTTATGAATGATTATTTTGTAGAACGTTCAAGTGATGTGTGTATGGAGTTGGAAGGAAGCAGAGTACGGCTGTTTCTAAAGCACGCAGTGCCATCTGCTGTTTAAACTAAGCTCAGAATCGATTCGAGAGAGAATCGCGATGCATTCAGAAAATCTCAGAATCAATCCAGAATCATTTTTCGATTCGCGATTCAACGATTTATTGTCCCAGCCCTACTAAATATGTCCTCAAACAATCAGAAAACATAACATTTTAGTTTAAAATGTATATTGTCAGAATTATACAGTGACCTAAAAGTATTTGTACTATAATATTTAGAAAATATAAGTAATTAAATGATGTGCCAGTAAGATGTTTTGTTTGAAAAAATGTGCTTGTGCTAACTTTATTTAAAATAAATGACACTTGATTTGGATTTTTTCTTTTCTAATGCAATGGCATTCAGACATTAAATGTGACTTTAAAGGATTAGTTCACTTTCAAATGAAAATTAGCATTTACTCACCCTCAAGCCATCCTAGGTGTATATGACTTTCTTCTTTCTGATGAACACAATTGGAGAAATATTAATAAATATCCTGACGCATTCGGGCTTTATAATGGCAGTGAACAGGGTTCACGAGTATGAGCTGAAGAAAGTGCTTCCACATCCATCCATCATAAACGCACTTCACACGGCTCTGGAGGGTTAATAAAGGCCTTCTGAAGTGAAGTGATGCGTTTGTGTAAAATAAATAAATAAATCCATATTTTACAAGTTATGAAGTAAAATATCTAGCTTCTGCCAAGACCGCCTTCTGTATTCAACGTACGAAGAAAGTGTAAAACTCTTGAAGTTCCAAAAGCTTACACTATTTACTACGCCTTCCGTATTCAACTTACGGAAAAAGTGTAACTTGAATATGGAAGGCGGTCTGGCAGAAGCTAGATATTTTACTTCATAACTTGTTAAATATGGATTTTCTACGGCGTTTTTTACACAAACGCATTGCTTCTCTTCAAAAGGCTTTTATTAACCCTCCGGAGCCGTGTGAAGTACATTTATGATTGATGGATGTAGATGGAAGCACTTTCTTCAGCTCATACTCGTGACCCCTGTTCACTGCCATTATAAAGCTTGGATGTGTCATGATATTTATTAAAATATCTTTGATTGTGTTCAGCAGAAAGAAGAAAGTCATATACACTTAGGATGGCTTGAGGGTGAGTAAAGCTTGGGCTAATTTTCATTTGAAAGTGAACTAATCCTTTTGTTTTTTCATTCCTAACATGATGTTTTAGTTTAGTCTACATGATCAAAAATTATATTTATCTTCCTTCAGGTGTTAAATATGTTGTAAGAATTTGGTCCTCCATGGGCTTTTACGTTGATGTTTATCTCAAGAAATGTCATTCCCATTTTGCAGTACATTTTCGTATCCCCATCAAATGCATCTAAATCCATTTAGATAAAATATAAAAGATAAATCATTTTAGTTAGCTACTTTTATTTGAGTAGATGTTGCCATTTTTGTCCTGTCCCTAGATGCTGCTTCTAATGTGAAAAACTGGCAATTTATAAATAAATATTCCAGGTGTCTCTTAAACTCCCCTCCTCCTCCAATCAAAATGCTTAATTTAATTTGACATTCTCATGTTATTGAACTGTCAGTCCCTCACTAACTTTAGCTCTTTATTTTTATTCTGTTTGGGATCCTGTTAATTATCCTGACATGCTGCAAATGATGAAGTTATAATTCAGAAGACATTCTTCCTGAAATAACAACACAAGCTTGGTGATTTTCAGTTTAAAATGTACTGCATACAGAAATGACCCACCCACAGTCCTGAAGTCCCTCTCTCTTCTTTCTTCAACTCGGTTCAATATAGGTACAGAGAAAAGAGTTGAAGGATAAAGAAAGACAGAAGAAAGTTTGATTGAGTGTGACACATTTCATAATTCATCACAGTGGGTTACATCATCTGAAAGAGGGACGAGTCCTCCTGCAATTGCACTGAACGCCTGAGGGGGGTGATGTTGCTCCACGAGGATCAAGAGCTTTTGATTTCTGCTCTTGCTTTGACTCTGTAGAAGGAGCAACTTTGCATATTACAATGCTGCACTGCAAGGTATATTTCCCTCATTCCTTCTGTTGTCAACCCCCTCATTTGTCAATAATACAAAAATCTAAATTCATAAGAATCAGGGAGCTGAAAGAAACATGTATCTAGAAATACCAACACGAGCCCATGTGATATTAACCAGAAGTTCAAAACCCTGGGGTAGTTTGGTATTCAGTAGCACTGAGTCGGTAGTATAGAGCGCTGTTCACTCATACAGTACAGCATGGCAGGAAATGGTTTGCATCTCTGGTGTCTGTACCTTGAACGTTTTGAATGTAGGATGAAGGGAGAAAGAAACAAGGAGATGCTGAAAAGAGTTTTGAGGATTGAACTGTATATATAACACTGTGTATAAACAGAAACACACAAACACACACACATACAAGACCTTCCCAAATGCGTCAGCCCGTGACTGAAACATATTTCTTGCTGGTCATGGGTGTAAAATCCATTCTCGGCGTGCCTCTATACAGCCAATGTAAACCTTCACTCATGTGAATAATTAACAGATTTCTTCCAAAGTGTGCTGCCAACAACATACAACTACTGGAAAAGACCTAGGTCTGCAGCATGTGTTTGTGTGTGTGTGTCAAAGAGAGTGTGAAAGTATATGTGTGAGAGAGATTTTTAAATGTCCTAAGGCACTTGTCATTGTGTGTTGTGATGTTCAACTCACTGTGGTGCATGCTGGGAGCTTAAAAGTTGGATGATACTGTAGATCTTTTGCTTGAGAAGAAACTTAAAACAAGCTGCTGTGAAATCTATTTAAAGCTGTTTGCTAATGCAGGCATCAGTACTAGTATTGATTTTAACAAACCCATTACAGTAAAGTCTAAATTTTATGGTGAGTAATTCCTTCAATGTTTGAGCGACAGACATGAATGATATCTCAAATCATGTGGCTTGTTGAGGAGAGATGTGCTGTTGCTTTTCTTAGTGATTCACCTGATATAAATTTTAATTGTATTTTATTTCAATTAACGAAAACATATTTTCAATAGTTTTAGTTAACGATAACAACACAGAGTCACGCATATGCATTTATTTTGTGCCTTGAAACAAGTCCAGGCACCAGGCATTCTTATGCGTTAACGTTATGAAATGAAATATGTACTGTATACTTCAGTGTGGCAGCTGTTTTGACAGCGACAACCGTGAGCTAAGTGGCAATCTGTACTGAGAGGGGAAATCGAAGTTAATGTCATTGCATTATTAGCGCTGTTTGCTAAGGTAAGCATCTCTATTGCTATTGCTCAAATTTAGGGTTAGAGATTTGGGATTTAAACAAGGCCCTTATTAAATTGAGGTGCATAACTCATTCTGCACTGTCTAGGCTAAAGATGATTCCTCAAATCATGTGGCTTGTTAAAGAGAGATGTGCTACTTTCTAAACAATTAGACTTAAGATTTGCTTGTTGCAGTTAATTAAAATAGGGTTTTACATTTTTTAATTTGGCAGACAGTTTTAAATAAAGTGACTTACAGGGCATCGAAGGTGTTTGGTGTTATGTCAAAATGCTAGCACAATTCTGTAGTTTAGCTAGAAAACATTTCATAGACCAGAATGTCCTTAGAATTTGAGGGTCAATCACTTAGATCAATGGTTATCAATCAGCTTCTGTAAACTTCTACGGAGGCCTCAAGATGAATTAAAATATGACAAACACACATTAAAATAAGTTAAAGCAGAACTAAGTAACTTTTTTACCTTCATAAATAGTTTTCTAAGTCTACGCCAAAAAACAGCACTTGCAAGTTGAGCTGCACCGACCCGACACAATCTCGCCTCATGTTCACGTTCACGCGAGAGTGACAAAATTCAAAAACAATGTATATATTATGACTTTATAAGACAATTTTGAAAATTACCCACCTCCATCGAGATTTCTTGTACTGTATTTGCAAAACTACTGCGCTGGTGAGCGTTGTAGTCGTTGCAGTCCAGAGCTGCGCTTGGAGTATTTACGACAGTGTGATTCACTGAATGAACCTGTAGGGGGAGCTTCGCAAATCTTACTGAGTTCCGCTTTAAAACTCACTAAAAATCAAATTGTTTTTCTTTGAAGAACCAAGGTTCCCACTGTATTAAAAAAAACAAAACATGGCCCTATGAAATCTGTTTTAATTTTTCTGTTTTAATTTTGATGAATTCCATTTAAATTTGTCTTATTTCCATTTTAATGAGGAGCCCTAGAGTTAAAAAGTCTGATGCTGCATCCCAATTCGCCTACTTATATGCCCTAAAAGTATGTCTGTTTTTGTGAAGAAAAAGACTTTTGAGTGTGTAGCAGAAGAGTATGCAAGCTTTGGGACATACTACTTCATCGTAATTGCGTCTTTAAAGGGATAGTTCACCCAAAAATGAAAATTATTCCATGATTTACTCACCCTCAAACCATCCTAAGTGTATATGACTATCTTCTTTCAGAACACAATCGGTCAGATTTCGAAGACAAAACAAATGCATCCATTCATAAAAAAAATTAACGCTATAACACGTCGTACGTCATGTCTTTGTGTACTACGTTGCAGAAGTTAACGCTTTTTGGACGTACGCCAAATGCGTATGGCTGTTGCGCCAGAAGCTCGTTATTTTACTTTATAAAGTTTTAAATAAGGATATTTGTCTTACACAAACACATCAATTTGCTTCAGAAGGCCTTTATTAAACCCCTGGGGTCGTATGGATTCATTTTTTTTTGATGGATGCATTTTGTTGTCTTCAAAATGTGGGCAGCCATTCACAACCATTATAAACCTTGGAGGACTAAGGATATATAAATATATATCCGATTGTGTTTGTCTGAAAAAAGATACTCATATACACCTAGGATGGCTTGAGGGTGAGTAAATCATGGGATAATTTTTTATTTTTGGGTGAACTATTCCTTTAACAGACGCTCTGTCGCCTAGTTACATGCAACCAGTAACTGTTTAAACTGCCCTGTCAGTCATCTTGTCACAGTTAAAATCCTCCACATTCAATTAAATTTAATTTCCTACCGTTTCGGAGAGAAATGTTGTCACACATTAATCTGCCAGTCATGGGTCTTTCATATGGAGAACTCTCCTCATGTTTGCATAATGATGCATTTAAAAGTTAATGACCAAACGCATCGTTAAAAAAGTTCACAATGCTGTTGCAGATGAAATATAATATGGATAACATTTCATAATTTTTTTTTCCGTCAGGTTAGCTGCTGATTATTTATCACTCAAACCCCTTTATCTTAACCGCTCTGCACACTGAGTCAGATGAGTATTAATGAATCTGTTGCGAAAAAATTTGCAAAACAATACAAAATGGAGTCTTCAAGCAGTGAGCATGATTTAGTTGTCCTCTCTCTTCTGAAAAAGAGAAAAAGAAAGAGGAAATATTGGGTCCATCCAATTTCAAGATTGCGTAGAGAGGAAGGAGAGGTCCACCTCATCAAGGAGCTGCGTGATCCCAAGCGTTTCAAAGTTTACTTCAGGATGTCAGTGGCTCAGTTTGATGCTTTGCTAGCGATACCGGCACAATCTTTCTTTATATTCTGTCTCTTTGTATTCCGCACTTTGTTTGTCATTCAGTGTTACTGCTTTGTGCTGTCGACGAGGGTGGATCAACTTGTCAGATGGCATTCGGTATTTTGGCGTTTGCTTGTACGGTGGCTCTGAATTGTCAAAACGTCTCTCAAAATGCGTGCCACAGATGCGAAAAACGCAGAAAATTAAAGCTGATCCAAATATTTTTATGACGGACGAAAGTTTCGGAGGCAGTGTGTAAACGTGATTGACACAACGTGAGGTCGTATTTATTTTTTAACTTCTGAAAGTTTCGGACGCAAATTTCAGACTCGGTGTGCAAAAACCTTAACCATTGGTCTCGCAAATCTGTCATGTTTGTAGTTTTTTAACACTTTCTATTCATATTTGTAGTTCTAATCGAAACCTTGTCCACGGCGCAGTGGGTTGTGGGCAATATTAGACATTAAAAGTGTGCATGGATCTGCACTTCGGATTCTAACTTGAAAAAGTAGACCATTTCAACATACTACGATTTAGGACATACTAATTTTATTTTCAAATACTATTTAGGACGGATAGTATGCGAATTGGGCCGCGGCATGAGAATGACTGACTTAGAACATCTTAGAACATCCCACGACAAATTAGCATCACGGTGGAGACTTTAAGAGGCAAGCACCACTCACATTTTCAGAAGAAAAATTCTTCAAGATCACATTTGCTGCTGCTGCTGTTAAAAAAAAATCAAACCTCCTGACAGCTTTTACAGTACTTTTAGGAATCCATTTGTGCTTTTTCATAATCAAGCACATTAACCATTTAAGAGTATCAGTACTTTCGCTAAGCACTTAGAATAGATGATGTTGTGCATCACAGAACAATTAAAACCTTAGCACTAAAACTTGAACACTCGTTCTGTTGAGTGGCTAATGCGTTATTCTTTATTAATAAGCAAATGAGCTGTTCATCACATTAAAAAGCTGTGCAGCGGAGTCTGTGCATCATATCTTAATGGTGACAGGAGAATGCGTTTGTCTTTAGCAGCATGATAGAGGAGGTAGTGTGGTGGATCAGAGCCAGTGACGCTGAGGTCACAGGTTTGATCCTGTGATGAGTAAACTGTGAACTGAAACATTACTGAGATGTCGCCATCATGGGCGAAGCCCGTAACCTCTGGTTGATCCAGTGGGGCCTGCTCACCTGTTTAGAATACAATGCATCACTTTGGATAAAGGCTTCTTTTACATAACAAGTAACCAAGTCTGGCTCATGCTCACCTGTTGTTGCCATGGAAGTAGAGTGTGAGGGATGCTGTGCCGGATTTGTGGGAAATATGGGAGGGATACGTTTTATGTTCTGTGCTTTTTTTTTCTTTCACTTTGTGCTCTCTGTGGCTTGAGGTCTGATGTGTGTGACCCATGCTGGCAAAATGAGTCGACTCGGAATGCGTACAGGCTAATTATGAGCTACAAGCAAAACAAGTGAAAAATGTCAATTTTGGTCGAAATTGAGCTTTTGACAAAAATTAGTTCATTAAGCCCTTGTCTAGCGATCCCAATGTTCCAAATAGCAACAAAACATTTAAAAGTATGTTTATTTGTACGTCTGACAGGAGTACCTTTCCTTTGGCATGAAAAATTCAGTTTTTTCTCTGCTCGCTTCTCGACGAATGGCGCTTCCACTCAGCAAGTTTGGTATTGTTGTAAAGTGCAGCATTACAACTTTGTGAATATTCATAGCAAATTTTCAACAACTCATTTGTGAAAATTTACTCATTGCTACTCATTTTGCCAGCACTGGTCATATATATATATATCTTTTGAGTCATTTATTTTTTTGTTGTTGTTTGATTGTAGGTCAATTTTCCTGTAAGGCAAGGTTGAGGCAAGATTATTTGTCCAATGACAAATTTTGTCTGATTGTTTGTCCGATGGTTTCACTCAGCCAGAAACCTGTTGGAAAACACTCATTGTTTTTGCTTTTCCATTTAGTGGAGTAGGAATGACACAAAAAGTAGGAAGTTCACCCAAAAATGAAAATTCTGTAATTAATTACTCACCCTCATGTTGTTTCACACCCGTAAGACCTTCGTTCATCTTCAGAACACAAATGAAGATATTTTTCATAAAATCCGATGGTTCAGTGAGGCCTGTATTGCCAGCAATACAATTAACACTTTCAATGCCCAGAAAGGTACTAAAGACATATTTAAAACAGTTCATGTGACTACGGTGGTTCAACCTGAATCCTTTCACACATAAGTTTGAAATATTATGGCTGAACCCCCAGCCTGAGTTTTTCAAAGTGACCATTATTTGGAACCTAAAACTTTATTGTTTCCATGGTGTAGGCCTCACTGAGCCATCGGATGTCATCAAAAAGCAGTCGTGGCCTAATGGATAGAGAGTCGGACTTGTAACCCAAAGGTCATGGGTTCGAATCTCAGGTCCGGCAGGGATTGTCGGTGAGGGGAGTGAATGTCCAGCGCTCTCCCCACCCTCAATACCACGACTGAGGTGAGACCCTTGAGCAAGGCACCGTACCCCCAACTGCTCCCCGGGCGCCGCAGCAATGGCTGCCCACTGCTCCGGGTGTGTGTTCACGGTGTGTGTGTTCACTGCTGTGTGTGTGCACTTGGATAGGTTAAATGCAGAGCACAAATTCCGAGTATGGGTCACCATACTTGGCCACATGTCACTTCACTTCACTTCAAAAATATCTTCATTTGTGTTCCGAAGATGATTGAAGGTCTTACGGGTGTGGAACGACACAAGGGTGAGTAATTAATGACAGAATTTTAATTTTTGGGTGAACTAACCCTTTAAGTACAAAATAAAACTTTTTTTACCAAGGAATCTGTAGTTGTGGGGTTAAACTTTATGGAATGCAGTGAAGGTGTAAAGGCAGAAGGCCTCCTAAAATGAAAAAAGCTGATTTATGAACACTGTGCAGAAAAGAGCTGCTAAAGCAGGTTAACTCAGGCCATCACAAAGAGCTGCATGCTCATATTTACAAACTATAATTGAATATTGTGTGTGTGTGTGTGCACTTTACTGTGTAATGCACAGTGTTATAATAGAGATGTTCCTTAGACACCTATTAGATGCCATTTATTAGTAGTCCCAGTATAGAAGCAGCGATATCGGATTAATTAGAAAAGTGCAAAAATCGGTAAAAGAATATTGGTCAAATTGATAATTGGTGTTTCTCTAGTCATAACCAGCATGTATCCAGAATACAGGTGGACAGTGCAGTTTTATTTGTGTGTGCAGCTCAAAAATAAATAAAACTATAAACCATAAAAGAAAAAAAGAAAAAAACAAACAAACTGAAATGTCAGCAGTTTAAAAAAAAAAAGAGTCTTAAATCAGTTCTTGTTGGCCAAACTCCATAAAGGCCTTTTTTTTTTTTTTTTTGAGCCCGGTAGCTTGAAGGTTTTTGACCCATGGACGTCATTTTCAGTGGCAGCCGCTGACTTGGGTCACTCAGTGACAGTTAGCATCACAGTCGTCTGTCTGACCAGAGTTGTTGTTGTTGTTGGACAACTAAATTTAGGGGGATGGCCTGCCATCGGCAGTGTGGCTGTAGTTCCATATTTCTTCCGCTTCTGTATGATGGACTGCAATGAGCTCCAAGGTTTGTTCATATGACCCTTGAAATGGTCTTGTGTCCTTCCCAGATTTGTGCAGCTTTCAAATTTGTATTCCTCCCTTGTTTTTAATGCTTTTTTTGTCTTAATTTTTGTGTATACAAGATATTTGGGAAGGTGTTTAATTCTAAATAATATGCAAAGCTTATTTATAACTTACAAAAAACAACAACAACAACAAAAAATAAAAATAAAACAATCTTACAGACCCCACATATGCCTTTTAACTCTGATATTTTGGCTCACGGTGTGTGCACACATTCTTACTCAGAGAATGCAGTTCCTCCAATGTCCCCTGTGAAAATCAATTTTTGCTCTATCTGCTTGAAGTGAAAACATAATGCCCACATAAGCTTACACTCTGAAAACCGGCCTGCTCTCTCCTCCACAATGGACATGTCACCTGAATAATTGGAAATTACCTATTTGAGGCCTGATGGTGACGGAGAGCGCTCGGGGTCGATGCTACTGTTCGATGGCACTTCCTGGCAGAATCCATCTCCATTTCATGACGGCACGATGGAGAGATCTGCATTTACTGTACCTGCACTTCACATACTGTACATGCATTTTATTGAATGCATTTCACAGTTCTTTTGCTTATAATCACAGAATTAAGGGCAGAAAAGTGCTAATTCATTATGGACTTCCTGAGAACAATTTAACGTCCATATTGGCTGAGAATAAGATGGCATCCATCAAGTCATGAAAGTTGTCACCTCAAACTCGACGTCGCATTTGCTGTGTATCAGTGAGACAGACTGTGAAAGTGATTAGACAAAACACACAAACAAGCGATTAGTCTTCCATTGTGAATGCTTTTAAATTATGCAAATGAAATGATTATGGTTGGCGCCGTTTGTATTATTTTCCTTCCATCCCATGTGTGATATATGTAGCAGATGTTTGGTAAGCCGCCATCGGAAACCATTTCCAACTTTTCACGTTGAGACTTTTAATGGGTTTCTCTTCAAGTTATTGTGTGTTGCTAAATGGGTCTGATTTACTTGAGCGTACGGCGAGCTGTTTTCCTAAGGTTACCTTGTTCAAGGCTAAACGAAAATTCATAACCTGATGTTTTGAAGCTGCCTTTTAAAATTCATTAAGCCATTTCACTACTGACTCTGTTATTAAGGTTTGTGTTTAGCCTCCTTGTTCACTGTGACGGAGCCAGAGGGGTGTTACTTGTTGCAATACGCAATCAGTTTGATGATAATCGAAATTTAATTTCCCCTCTTGTTGAAAGAAACATTAATTATAAATTTAATGTACATTGACATTAAATATTTATTAATAGAACATTACCATTAGTTGCAGAAGATTAGGAATAAAGGTGGTCACACACTATTCAATAAAGTGAAGATATGTGTAAATGATCATCACTCAGGCTGGGATCCATTTGCATGCTTTTATTGATAACAGAGTGGTCGTACAGGCTGGGTCAAACAGGGGCAGACAGGAATAACAGAGGCAGGCAGAATCGTAGTCAAACAACAGGCAATGGGTCAGGACAGGCAGATATCACTCACAGAACAGTAACCAAGATCAAGGGCTGGCAGCAATGGATCGAGAAACGGGGCCAGACATAATCAGCAACAGGTAATCAAACAGGATATAAACGCTCAGAAATGTTCAGCTAGGCAAAACAAGACTTCGCAATGTACTGAGGTGTATGGCAGTCATTTATAGTCCAGGTAATGGGTGTCAGCTGTGGGTGTAATTAGTCCAAGGTACGGGCTTCTGGGAAATGTAGTGAAAGTGTAATGTGTGTGTGTGTCAGTATTCGGGTGATGGCTCCCTCCGATGGTCAGAGGAGGGAACCACGGAGCTCGTCTCTGTGACAGAGACGATTTTATGCAGGGGAGTTTCAGGCGGAGATCTTGTGTGGACAGCCATACCCATTGTCCTGGTTGGTACGTGGGAGCTGGACGGCGATGACGGTCAGCTTGTTCCTTCTGACGGCGGACAGCATGTTGCAGGTGGGTATGAGCTGTATCCCAGGTTGCTTCACTGCGATTCATCCAGTCGTTGATGGCTGGTATGTTGGTGGGCTCTCCTGACCATGGAAACAGTGGAGGTTGAAATCCGAGTATACATTGGAATGGTGTTACTCCGGTGGCTGGTTTGCGGATGGAGTTTTGAGCGTATTCGGCCCACAGCAGATATCGGGACCAGTCGTTCTGATTGTGATTACAGTAGGACCGAAGGAAGCGGTTAAGTTCTTGATTTATACGCTCTGACCAGAGGCGAGAGGTGAATTGGGGACCCCGATCAGACACTATGTCCTCTAGTAGGCCATAAATGCGGAAGACCCAGTTACAGAGTTGTTCAGCAGTTTGCATGGCAGTGGGTAACTTAGAGAGGGGAATGAGGCGACAGGCCACCTGTTCGAGGTGGGCAGGTCAGTGACGAAGTCAACGGCAATGTGGGACCAGTGATGTTGAGGAAGAGGTAGTGGTTGCAGCAGACCAGCGGGAGGTTGGTGTGAGGGTTTGTTGATCTGGCAGACTTGGCATGACTTGACGAATTGAGTGGTGTCCTTAGGAAGGGATGGCCACCAGAATCGGTTCTGTAAGAGCTGTGTGGTTGCGGTGATGCCCGGATGACCAGATGAGGGAGAGTTGTGCACCATCTCCAGGATGTGGTTGCGGAAGTTCAAAGGCACGAAGGTTCTCTCTGGTGGACAGTCTGGTGGTGACTCACTCTCGGCATTGGCCTGCTCCAACTCCGTCATAATGTCCCACTGTATAGGTGCAACGAAAAGAGAGGCAGGTAAGACAGTATCATGGCTTTGACTTTGATTCTCACCTTCGAATTGTCGTGACAGGGCATCTGCTTTGACGTTCTTGGAACCAGGGCGGTAGGTTACAGTGAAATGAAATCAGGAGAAGAACAGAGACCATCGAGCTTGGCGTGGGTTGAGTCTTTTGGCAGTTCGTAGATATTCTAGATTTTTGTGGTCGGTCAGGACAACGAAAGGATGTGTAGCCCCCTCCAGCCAATGGCGCCACTCCTCGAAAGCCGCTTTCATAGCCAGCAGTTCCCGATCTCCGACGTCGTAATTGCGTTCTGCTGCCGTGAGTTTCCTGGAATGATATGCACAAGGGTAGAGTTTAAGCGGGTTACCTTGTCTTTGAGAGAGTATAGCCCCGAGACCGGTGTTGGATGCATCCACCTCGACGATGAAAGGGAGCGAAGGATCTGGATGGTGTAGAATGGGAGCTGAGGTGAAGCGTCCTTTCAGATCTTGAAAGGCATTGATGGCAGTCGGGGTCCACCTGAGTAGATTCTGACCCTTCTTCACAATGCTGGTAAGCGGACAGACTATAGTGCTGAAGTTACGGATGAAGCGGCGGTAGAAATTGGCGAACCCCAGGAACCGTTGCAACTCCTTCAGTGTATTAGGACGTGGCCAGTTGAGAATAGTGGTGACTTTCTTCTCGTCCATAGCGACTCCGTCTGGACTGATGATGTAACCGAGGAATGATGTGGATGTCTTGTGGAACTCACATTTCTCAGCTTTGGCATAGAGTTGAAACTGGATTAATCTTTGGAGGACCTGTCTGACATGGTTGATGTGTTCCTCCATGGTATCTGAATAGATCAAAATATCATCAATATATACAATCACATACCTGTTCAGCATGTCTCTGAACACGTCATTAATGAAGGCCTGGAAAACGGACGGACTATTGACCAGCCCGAAGGGCATAACAAGGTATTCGTAGTGTCCTGTAGCCATTGAGAACACAGTTTTCCACTCATCCCCCTCCCTGATGCGGATCAAGTTGTACGCACTGCGGAGATCAAGTTTGGTAAAGTACCTTGCTGTGCGAAGCTGTTCCAGTGCAGCAGGAACCAGGGGTAGAGGGTAGCGAAACTTGACTGTAATTTCGTTCAGTCCGCGGTAGTCGATGCAAGGATGGAGACCCCCGTCCTTCTTGCTCACAAAGAAGAACCCAGCAGACGCAGGTGAAGTGGATGGTCGTATGAAGCCCTTGGCCAATTCCTCCTCGATATATTTCTTCATTGATTCTGACTCGGGTTGAGACAGCGGGAAGATACGGCCCTTGGGTGGTGTCGCTCCTGGAATCAAGTCAATAGCACAATCGTAAGGGCGATGAGGAGGTAATTGGGAAGCACGTACCTTGCTGAAGGCTACTGCCAGATCTCGGTATTCACTGGGGAGTTGTAAATCAGAGGGAATCTCCGAGGAGGGTTCATTGGTGAGTTCAGCGGGTTCGGCAGCTTGGATGGTTCTGATACATAAGGGAGGTGAGTGTGGTAAACAATTGGCTAAGCAATGCTTGTTCCAGTGTATAATCTGTCCCTCTCTCCAACAGATGTGTGGGTTGTGAGTATGGAGCCATGGTAAACCCAGAATAAGAGGATGTGGACGTAGGCAAGATATGAAATTGGATGCGCTCAGTATGAAAGATGCCGATTTGCAAGGTTAGTGGTTGTGTGATGGTGTTAATGCGTCCTGAGCCCAGTGGCCGGCCATCTATTGCTTCTACTGTGAGAGAAGAAAAACACTCGATTAATGGGATTTTCTTTTGCTGAGCATAGCTTTGAGACATGAAGTTCCCAGCTGTCCCAGAATCCAATAACGCAGAAGTCTCTAGATGAACGTTGTTAATCAGCAGCGTGATGGGCACTGAAACACACATATCTGAGCAGTAGTATGGCTTAGGGTCACTCACCGAGCGTTGGTTTTCAGGACGGGAGCGTACCGGGCAGTTGTTTCTCATATGACCAGGGCTGCCAAAGTATAGACACAGACGATGAGTTAAGCGGCGACTTCTCTCCTCTTCAGACAAATGGTAAGCGTTTATTTGCATGGGTTCAGTGGTTTCTGGATCAGCTGATGGAGGCGTGCGGGCACTGCGCTTGAGACCAGCTTTGCGTGCACGAATGAGGTTATCAACGTGAATAGTGAGTTCAATAAACTGGTCCAAACTCTTCCCCTCATCTCGGCAGGCTAACTCAGTCTGTAACTCATGAGACAATCCTCTCCTGATGCAAACTTTCAGCGTGTCACTCACCCAGTTGGTCTGTGCAGCGAGCGTGCGAAAAGCAAGAGCATATTCTGCCGCCGTTCTCCGTCCCTGAGTCAGCTCCATAAGACGATCGCCGGCCCCCTTTCTGTCACAGGGATGATCAAACACCTCTTTGAACCTCTGCAGGAAATACGCATACGTAGGAAAAACAGATCCATCATCTCCCCACACAGCCGTAATCCAATCCAGCGCTCTCCCCGTAAACAATGAACAAATCAAAGCGATCTTACCGGCTTCAGTACTAAACATGGCGGGTTGTTGACTTATGAAGAGGGAACACTGGAGAATGAATCCCTTACACTTTGTTGGATCGCCGTCGAACTTTTCAGGCAGAGAGAGGCAGGGGTTTGTCAGAGGCGGCGTTCCTGCCGCGTGTGTAATGGCAGCTGCGGCGTGCGGTGGAGATGCCGTCGGGGCAGTGAGTTGCAAGCCTTGGAGCACCTTTACCAGTTCCTCCGTAAGGTTTGTGAGACGATTGAGCTGGTGCTGGTGAGCTGCGAGCTGGCTGGCCTGGGCAGACATGGTGGCACACAGGTGAGAAAAAGCAGCTGGATCTTGTATTGGCGAAGTCTTCTGTAACGGATCATCACTCAGGCTGGGATCCATTTGCATGCTTTTATTGATAACAGAGTGGTCGTACAGGCTGGGTCAAACAGGGGCAGACAGGAATAACAGAGGCAGGCAGAATCGTAGTCAAACAACAGGCAATGGGTCAGGACAGGCAGATATCACTCACAGAACAGTAACCAAGGCAGAGATCAAGGGCTGGCAGCAATGGATCGAGAAACGGGGTCAGACATAATCAGCAACAGGTAATCAAACAGGATATAAATGCTCAGAAATGTTCACCTAGGCAAAACAAGACTTCGCAGTGTACTGAGGTGTATGGCAGTCATTTATAGTCCAGGTAATGGGTGTCAGCTGTGGGTGTAATTAGTCCAAGGTACGGGTTTCTGGGAAATTTAGTGAAAGTGTAATGTGTGTGTGTCAGTATTCGGGTGATGGCTCCCTCCGATGGTCAGAGGAGGGAACCACGGAGCTTGTCTCTGTGACAATATGTTCAAAATCATGCTATGTCACATAGTTTTCCATTAAATTACATTATATATGACTTTACCCTAGGCTGGAAGAGTGTGTATAGACATTTTTCAGTATTTGTGTGAGTGAACTGAATAAAGTCTATGCTTATAGAGAATTGTAATATAGATTGTCTTTACATTTTTGCTGTTTTTACAGCAAAACACATACATTTTTTTTCCCTGTATGGTGATTAGATTCACTGTTTTGGATTGCCATCTTGAATTTGAGAACGCAACACATCTGATGCGTGGCATGGCACTTCTTGTCCAGTGTGCATCATAGCTTGTTTAAGGTTTATCGTCGGTTTGGGTTTCTTGAACAACTTTTACTAAAGTAACTGTGTAGGTTAACATTAGACATTTTGCCCTGTTACCGGGCAGTTATTTACGTGATAAGAGAGTTCCACACTATGTTTACATCTGTGCAGTGTAGTAATACACGCAGTGCAGCAGACACAGTGGCATAAGGTAGTACAGTATAGAAATGTTCAGCTAATGTGGGGTAATGTTAAGTAATCAGCAATCATAGGATTTATTCATGCCTTTTTGTTGCCAGGTTAGGGTCACACACTAATTCCAGGATAAAACTCTAGTTCCGCAACTGCTTGTTCATAGATATGATCCAAAAAGTTCCTGTAAATCTGAATAATTTATCGAGGATGATTAAAAAAATATATTAATCAGTATGTATAAATTATACATACTGATTAAATTATTTCCTTATTACTTGATCACATTAAGGTAGTAGTGTTACTAGATCCAGAATGTTTATAGTATAATGTTTAGTATAATGTATACACTGTCAAAAAGTAATACGCTCTATCTACATAATAAAATTGTGGCAATAGATTAAAAGCAATATTATTAATTAAATTCAACACACAAGAATTGAGTTAGAATTAATCAAATAATTCCTTAAAAGTCAACCATTTAAAATGTGTAAAATTAGCAAACTCCATTACAAAAACCACAAACTGACATAAAAAGCAAAGAGTCAAACTGTCCAACTAAATGAAACATTGATCCACATAATGGTGATCAAACATTTTCAATAAAATAAACATCTAAACCTCTGTTAATTCTTGTGTTTCTATCTTTGAATGATAGGTGTGTTTGTATGTTGGTTTGTTTGTTTGGCAAGTCACTATAATGATTTTTAAATTAATAACAAAAAATCACAATTATCTTAATACAATTATCTCAAATAAAAATTATTATATATGAGGACTAATGTTTTGGTGAACTTGTCTGCATAATATTTTTTTCCCAAAATCAAGAGGAAAAAATTCTGAAATTCTTTTTTCCACTAAGATAATTTAGGATTGATTTTAGGACCATTACCATTATAATATAAATATTAAGTTAATTATTAATTTTTTTTTTTACAAAAAATAACAAAAATCATTGAAGAAAAATAATTATTTTATATTTTTCAATTTGATTTTAGGTGTGAAATTATGACTTGGAAATAGTTCACAAAAAAAAAAAAGAAAGAAAAAAAAATAAAAACACTCCCATACAAACTGTCATTATTTGGTTAATATTTTAGTTCTAATTACAAAGACTGAACTTTCTATATTTATAATAAGAGTTTACAATGTGCTTTCGCCAAGGAGTATGAGTGTGATCCACTAAGAAATACCTGAGGGTTAAACTCAAGAAAAACATATTAGCCTAATGTTGTCTCACCCTCCAGAATAAAATGCTATTGTAAATGTTGTAGTAATCAATGCACATTATGTGTTAATATTTACCAGAAATTGCTGCAAGTATAGTAAAACTGCTGTCTGTCCTGTTTAAAACTGCTGTCTGTCCTAATGTTGTCTCACCCTCCAGAATAAAATGCTATTGTAAATGTTGTAGTAATCAATGCACATTATGTGTTAATATTTACCAGAAATTGCTGCAAGTATAGTAAAACTGCTGTCTGTCCTGTTTAAACCCATTTAAACAGATTGACTGCATGGAGTTGTTTGGAACTATTGAGTGCTCCATGAACCACAAGACCACGTGGCGGCATGGCATTGGGTGCTACGTGGTTGCTAGGGTGTTCTGGGCGGTTGCTAGGTGGTTGTTAGGATGTTACTTATGGTTGTTAATCACTGTTATTATGGTTTCTTGATATGTCTGGGATTTGTTTTCCCCTCCTGTTTTATTGTCCACAAGTTAAAAAGTACAAGACTGATCAGTTAGAAAAGTAATGACACACTTCTCTTCAACAAGGAGTTATTAAATGCCACTCATAAAGAAGAATATAGAAAACCCTTTCCAATCAGAATGCGCGATAGCTTTTAACAGGATTGTTGAAAATAATAGTGTTTGTGTTTAAACCACACTTGAGGAAGTTCATTGTGCTTTTCTGAGGTGTATTTCAAACCATATACATATCCTCTATGTGTGACTTTTGAAGCTAGGATTTTTCTTAAATTTGCTCATGCTGCATGTGATATGGTCATAATTGACTGTGCTCGGTTTGAAGCCATGTTTAGAGGCACATGTGAGAAAGGGCAGATAACACTCATTTGCCATTAAACGCAGCTTGTGTGCACATTACCATACCGATGTCACTGAACAGGAGCCAATGTCAGTTTAAAAGCTTCAAGGAGGGCATGTCAAATGAGGATGCACAGATTACTGAATCCAGTTGGTTAATGCGATATGGCAAACAACAATGGCACAATGAAAGACCATTAATAGACTATTATTGAGTGCTATGAGTATTGGGACATGACAACATGCATGGGAATGATGGTGCAAACGCTCCAAAAACTACATGTTTCTACAAAGCAAATGGTAACTGAGGTGCAAGGTGACAAAAACAAATCCAGAAACATCTGTAAGGTGACAAATGGTTTGGGTTGTATTTACATCATGAAGTCCTGCAGGAATCCATAATGCTTCTTTTGAGTGGCATGCACAAGTCAAATGTCTGTAGAAAGTTGGATGGAAATGATTGAATGATACTGTAGCTGGTGTGTGCATTGTGAAGGAATAAAAGCAACACATGCTGTGATGTTGGATCAAGTCTCTTTACCAGATTCCATCATAAGATATCAGTTTTTTTCCAGCATACCCAGTTTTGTTTGATACCCAAAATCAGTAGGTCTATTTTGTCTTGACCCTATTAACTAAAAGTCTTCTGTCAGCCTGAGAGGCCATGAAAGATCAGACAGCTAGAGATGAAGTGATTATAAAAATGTTCAGGGTTTATTGAATAATTTCAGTTTGTATATGTTTCAAAGCTCAGACTTTGTTGAAGTTCAACCCTTCATCTGCACTTTGTCCCTTCTGAACTATCAATACACTCTCATGTCAATTCATAACAATTTTACGTTTAAATTGGTGGCTAATTCTTTTGAATTTGTACAATCTGATTTGTATACATTTGTGTACCTAAAATATAAATTTGCGAGTTATATTTTTGCTAAAATTGCCACTGCCATGGCGACAATATAAATTTACGTTATGATTAAAAATCGAATGCCTTTTTACCTGCATGTTCTGCTTTTGTTGTGTTGATGTAATAAAATGAGATGATGCGCAGTGGTTGCAGTGGAAAAAAAGGCAGCAGCTATTTGCACTGTGCAAATAGCAATTAGATGCTATTTACATTAAGTGACAATAGCAGCATTTTCTTAGCGATATGCTATTTACACTAGGTGAAAATAGGGATAGATTCTATTAACACCTGTATCAGTATCAGTATCAGTTCTCTGCAATATTAGTAAATAGTAATTAGATGCTATCTATACTTTATATTGGCAGATACTATTTGAACCTCAGTATTTTTGTACATTAGCATGATTCAATAATTACATAGAGTGTAAATTATTATATTTATTACAATTATTAAATGAATGCTGCCTTACTGGGAGAATAAAAACCCTCCCTACACCTTCCCCAAACCCTACCTAAACACTTTTAATATTATTAAACACTTTTTCGCAGTTTATTTCCACTTTATAACATTATTTTCTTTGTTATTGAAAATAAGTGCGAGCTCAGCAAAAGGCGAATTCGAACCCGCGTCGATCGCGTTCAAATTCAGGTTTGCGAGCCTTACTCACTACTGCTGCGCCACTGAATACGTTGAATTTTGCGCATATTTTTTAAAACTTGAGTGACCCAACCAGACATTGGTGGGCGGAGCTAGTGTAAATCGCGTTTGCCAACTAGGGACGCTATTTGCACTTAGTGTAAATATACAATCTGGGAAAGGCAGCTCACTGAGTTTGAGCTCCAAAATACGCACGGGAACAGCGAGGATCAGCTTTCCGCATCAGAAACGCATATCAAAACAAAAAATATCAGGGTTTTTCAAAGCCCTTATCTCTATCGAGCAACAACGCCGACGGCTGTGCCAGCATGACAGAGATAGAAAACAATGGAGACCTGTCAATGAATGAACATCCTAGTACTGTAAAAGTGCAGGAAGGCAGTGTCTATTTCGTGCACACAATGTGGATAAACTACAACAGTCAACAGAAAAAGGTCAGCTGTGTGGACATGAACTAATCGTTATCAATTCTCATTTTTAATTGATACTTATAAAGATTGTTATTTTTTTTATATCTTTTAATCTTTGCCGTTTTCTGTTAGGCTAATGCTTGAACTTCACATTATTTGTAGTGCAGCCATCCATAATCGCATTAAGATTTGTACTTAACTGTCACGTCACCTTTAATATGTCACTTTTAATGTGTTTGTTAATTTTAGTAAACAATTAACAAACTTTCAGCTTTCAAATTATGTTAATTTTATCATGAAATACAAGCAAGAAGTGTCGTTTTGGTGCTCTTTAATGTAGTCTGACAGATCACTCAATCAGCTTTTCAACCTTGGAAGAAGCTTGTATAAAACAGCTTAAGAACAATAATGTTTACCTAAGAAAATCCATGCGATGTTCATAAACTCTTTAGTCAGCTAGAAAA
Source organism: Anabarilius grahami (assembly GCA_003731715.1). Taxonomy (NCBI): domain Eukaryota; kingdom Metazoa; phylum Chordata; class Actinopteri; order Cypriniformes; family Xenocyprididae; genus Anabarilius; species Anabarilius grahami. The sequence continues at coordinate 2,416,227 of RJVU01027559.1, read as the reverse complement.
AGAACTATAGGAAAGGGGCATTTTGCTAAATATNTAGGTTAAGTAATCTAGTGAAAAACAAGAAAATTATATTATGTGAATAGGAATAAAGAGAAGGATTTAGGATAAACTCCACGAAGCTCCGAGCGTAGGTCAGACAGCAGGCAGCAGCGTTGAACCGGAACCGGAAGTGGTGTCTACATGAGAAAGAATGGAAGGAGCTAAAAATTAAATTCAACATCGCCCATATAATTGCATGTGAAGAGCTGCCTTTCACCAAATTTACCTCTCAAATATTACTAATGAAGAAAAATAAATTGGGTGTGAATACGATTTGTGGTGTGAAAAATAGATTGGGTGTGTATTAGGGGTGGGACGGTTAGCTGTAAAAAATCGAACCGTTCGGTTCTCCACCCACGGTCCGGCACGTGCTTGCACTGCGGTTCATCCCAAATCTGACGACGCATCTATAATATGGTTTGTTGAAAACAACGTGCAAAACAGACAGATGGATTCGGCTAATGTATGTTTCAGTCAATGAATATGCATTCTAGTTTCCCAATACGTTACAACAGCGATGATCAAAAGAACATCAGAACAGTCACTCGTTGTAAACAAATGGAAACATTTACGCCGTCATCACCCGGGTGTTGATGGCGCACGACGCGAGCGTTGCTCTCTGTTTAAACTAAACTCATTTAAACCTTGCCAATTTAAACATTCATCCGTAAGACGCGAAAGACAACTCTCGCGCGCTGTATAGAGATTTGTGTGTACTCATCCGAAGCGCGTACATGGAGAGCCGGGTCACAGCGTGCAAATACTCTCGCACAAATTCTCTTTCAAGTCTTGCACCTGAACGGACAAATTCACACAAAAATGATGTCAACATGCCCATCTTAGAGAGTATCCTTACAACTACAGTAGGTTATGTCTTAGGAGAAAAACGAGACAAACAATGCATGTGAATCAGTATCAGTGTACTGGATCGTTGAATTATGTCTTAAAGGGACAGCGGTCTAATATTCCTGCTCTCTATATATATATATATATGTGTGTGAACATTTGTAATATTCACTGGGAAAATGAAACAATTTTCATTGAGGAAAAAAAATATATAATTTTTCAAATTTTCATTAGTTTTATGACCTGGACATATTTTCATGTGATTCACCCTTGTATATAAACATTACAAAAAACACACGTACATATAAACTGTCATCTTTTGGTTTCTATTTTATTACAAATTGCAATGACTGAACTTTTTTTATATTAATAATAAGAGTTATTTTGCTTCATATGTCTGCCACTTGTGTTCTTGCATGTGCTTTTTCATAAGAAAGTCCTTCGTTCCCTGTTCCACTTTGGGTTGTTCAGCAGAAAATCCTCAGTGAGCAAATGTATTATTCACACATTGCAAATCTGCTTGGATAATAGATAACACCAGTTTAAGCCCAGGCCTAAGCCTAAAAATGATTTTTAGGGCAGAATCATCAATTATAGTGTAATTTAATGTAGGACAGGGTTTATTGCGTGTCTGGAGGCCTGTAAACCAGCCATCAGGATCCAGAATCAGGCCTACATTCGCAAATCTCTCTGGATCAAGAAAAAAAATTCTGGCTGACTTTGCTCACAAAATGCAATAAATTAGATGTCATATGGTACTCGAAATACACTGTGACTGAAACTGTCAAGAATGCAGCCATTTGTGTCTCATGGACAGCAGTTTGTAATAGCGTATTCTCACTCTATTTTCAGCGTGACCCGGTTTGATTCTCTTTTCCGCAACACCCAAGTGGCTTAGCTTATTCTGAAAAACAAATCTCAGTCCTCAGACATGGTTTACGCTTTGGTGCAGACATGAACTGAATGGTGAGAAAGTGTCAAAATGTGTCCAGGCTAAGAAATGAATGGAGAGGTGACTGTAGAAGATAGCAGCTAGATAGCTTGCATGATATTAATTATTTTGCGTTCTGCTTGACTGCCGTGTATTGATTTGTGAAATGAATCGCCAACTCTGAACTTCTCCGAGACCTTGACACCGAAGATTGTGAGAACGCCAAAACCGTATGTGATCTGTGAGGCATGACGTTTGAAAATGTTAACAGCAGTTTTTCAGCCAATAATGTGCTGATCGTCTATCGCTCATAGTCAGGATCTTGTTCCAGGAATGATTTCTGAGGCTCGTTGTGGCCGAACACTCTCTGGGACGAGGAACGGGGAGCTTTGCTAAGAGGTCACTGAGCTACACTCATTCATGAAGAGATAAAGTAAGGCTGTGAGATGAGGGCGACTGCCACTGCGGAGGGGCTACAGCTATGAATAGGATCATTCTGCCACAGGAGTATGAAAAATGCTTTGCTATAATCAGTTTTTGCTCCCATGGTGCAATGCATATTTTGTGCAACCAAGGCATTATCCAGCTTATGCTGTTGTGAGGACATGGGAGAAATGTCTAATTATCACACTATTTACTCCAGGAAATATTTCTCAAATTCTACATACATTAAAATCTTGGCTACAAAAAGCTAATGAACATTTACATTGTTATTGTTAAAGAAAAAAACAGATATAGTTCATTCTTTGTTAATCTTTTTATAGTTTGCCAATTTGGGGCAAAACAGATGGGGCTATCAGGGATATGTTTAAGTCTGTTTAGTTTCATTGTGTTTTGGTTTCGTTTTTCACGTTTCCGTTTTGTTCCTAGTCAATATTAGTTTCCATAGTTACTTATTAGTTTGTCACCTGTTCTTAGTTTTGTTGATTACTCTGTCTTTGTATTTAAACCCTTAGTTTCCTCTGTTCGTTGTTGTTGTTGAAGTTTTTCATCTAATATTTATATTTAAACATTTTTAATAGTTTTAGTTTTTTAGCAACACTGAAGTTGTCACAAATGGAATCTGCTGCTAAACAGCCAATTATTGGTGTATCAGCTAAATTTAAAGGTGCTCTATGTAAGATTTTGACTGTACTAAAGCATTAAAAAATATCACTATATGTTTACAGATATTTATTAAACATGCTCAGTTCACATACTTGTTTCTCTGAAAACCATTGCTACAGCCTGTTCATTTACTTTGAAATTTGCGTTCCGTGTCGGAATTTCTGTTATTGTTTCGGTCTGTGCAAGACCGCACGTTGCCATTTTACCCAATAGTATTTCGCCACCGTGGGTTGCCAGTTGGCGGAAAACACATGCAGCGAATTGCAGCCATGGAAGCCAGCGAACAAACTGGGTCAGAGATCGCAGATTCTACCCGACCTAAAAAGCCTCAGCATCCATCTTACCATTCTCTATGAACGGGAGCACATTAAAATGCGATATCAACTCATCATAAATCAACTAATTATCTTACAGTGTGTAAGTCTCCTCGCCTTCCAATGTCAATTGAGCTCACTCCTGTTGCGTGTCTTCAAACTGGCAACCCACGTGAGCATGGAGTCTGAGGAGGAGGGGGCGGGACAAACAATATTTTGAATTTGGACTGCAGTACCTATTTCAACCACTAGCTGTCATTCTTAAATAAAGCACCTTTAAAGGAACACTCCACTTTTTTTGAAAATAGGCTGATATGGCTAGGAACTATACTCTCATTCCGGCGTAATAATAAAGGAACTTTGCTGTCTTACTATGGGTGCAGCAGGCGCAATGATATTACGCAGCGCCTGTGACCCCCTGCTTACACAGGGAGCGTGCATTGCAACCATGGAGACATTTGTGAGAGACGCTGTGTAATATCATTGTGCCTGCTGCACCCATGGTACGGCAGCAAAGTTCCTTGATTATTACGCCAGAATGAGAGTATAGTTCCTAGCCATATCAGCCTAGAAAATCGCAACTTTTCATTTTCCGTCGGTCTTAGTACACGATTTAACTACAGAAGAGTCAAGTTTTAAATAGGAAAAATATCAAAACTCTTTGGTAATTTTTTTGAGCGAGATGCTATTGGTCTTATCAGATTCAATGAACTATGCTAAGCTATGCTAAAAGTGGTACCGCCAGACCCGGAGATCGGCTGAATGGATTCAAAAACGGTAAAACTCAACTGTTTAACTCTAGGGGAGTTGGAAAATGAGCCTATTTTAAAAAAAAGTGGAGTGTTCCTTTAAATTATAAAACAAATATGAAACACAAAACATATCATGAAACAAAAAAAAACTAAACAAAAAATTACTAAAAATTAAAATGTAAAAATGTCAAACTATTGTTTTGGCCAACAAATACTGCAATTTAGTAAACTGAATAAATTAATAAAATCTAAAAAGCATATGACAACTTACCCCAATAAAAATTTATGTCAGGATAATTTTATTGTGATTTTTTGTTACCCAACAGATAATACAAAAATATTTTAATATTGTAATAAAAAATAAAATAAAATAAAAAAAATCACTAAAAAACAAGCATTTGTCTAATTTGTGAAAAGACATCATGAAAACTTCAAGGGATCGTATTTATTAGTGTCTAGATCAGTGGTTCCCAACCTTTTTTACGCCAAGCCCACCTCCTCTCTGAATCCACACGGCACGGCCCACCTAAATTCACAAATACATTTGTATTTTACTGATTATTTACATTCTTTACAGCTTAAAAGTACTTACTTTGCTCAGTAATACAGTAACTTAAAGGATTAGTTCACTTTTAAATACACTTTTCCTGATAAATTTCCTCACCCCTATGTCATCCAAGATGTTCATGTCTTTCTTTCGTCAGTCGAAAAGAAATGAAGGTTTTTGAGGAAAACTTTCCAGAATTTTTCTCCTTATAGTGCATTTCAATGACTACCAACAGATTGAAGGTCCAAACTGCAGTTTCAGTGCAGCTTCAAGAGCTTTAAACGATACCAGATGAGTAATAAGGGTCTTATCTAGCGAAACGATCAGTCATTTTCGAAAAAAATACAACCGTTTATGATTTATAAACAAAATATCGCCTTGAACGTACTTTCCGCTTCCGCATTCTTCATAACGCTTACGCTGAATGTCCTACACCTTCCCTATTCTACTTACGGAAAAAAACTAAACTGGCACCGCGTTCGTTACGTAAGTAGAATAGGGAAGGCGTAGGACATTCAGCGTAAGCGTTATGAAGAATGCGGAAGCGGAAAGTACGTTCAAGGCGATATTTTGTTTATAAATCATAAACGGTTGTATTTTTTCCGAAAATGGCTGAACGTTTCACTAGATAAGACCCTTATTTCTCATCTGGTATCGTTTAAAGCTCTTGAAGCTGCACTGAAACTGCAGTTTGGACCTTCAATCTGTTGGTAGCCATTGAAATGCACTATAAGGAGAAAAATCCTGGAATGTTTTCCTCAAAAACCTTCATTTCTTTTCGACTGACGAAAGAAAGACATGAACATCTTGGATGACATGGTGGTGAGTAAATTTATAAGGAAAAGTGTATTTAAAAGTGAACTAATCCTTTAAATAAGCACGAGTCAACCTGCCATACCAAATAAGACCACAGGGAGATACCAAAGGACTGAATTTAAAAACTATGCGGATCCATTCAAAATTATTGATATATAACACATATAACACCACTGATCCTCTCAAACTTCTCCAAAACACGCTTGTTTGGCGAGCATCCATTATAAAACACTCACAGTACATTGATTTTGACAACTACGCAAATATATTGAACTGTGTTCATGCAGAAATACGATGTTATAGCGATCAGTGAGTCGAGAGCGCACATGCATGGTTTGTTTGCGCATCAATAACTGCGGACTCGTGCATGCTTTATGTACGACTGCTGTACGTCACTGTAATCGTCTTTACCTTCATTACTATCGTCATCCATCAAAACCTTTTTAGCGACACAGGTTTTCTTTTTCCAACAGAGAGAGTTTGCGTTTTGAGCCACCGTTCAGTCAGTATTTCACAGCAGCACGATGAGAAACAGACTGGGCTGAACCAAAACAATCACAGAATACGTACCAGAGAGGTGGTGCCTTGTTTTAAATGTACTTTTAAAATTAATTTAATTTAATGTATTAAATGAAACGTAGTAATAATTAAATTAAGAAATTATATTAAAATATTTAAATTAATTTTAATTTATCTCGCGGCCCACCTGGAGGATCACTGAGGCCCCCAGGTTGGGAACCACTGGTCTAGATAATCTCAGAGCCAAAACATCTTTTTGCATGCTAGTCCTGCTATTTTTTTAAGTGATTGATGGATTTAACATGGCTATTTCAGATATTTGTTAGTATTTAATATATTTTTTTTACAGATGGAGTGAGATGGAGAAACTATCACTCCACCCACCCCCCCACACACACACAGACACTGTTACCTGTGGTTTGTGTTTGCAGTTATTTATCACTCTGTGTTTACCATGCGTGTGTTTGCTGTGAAGGGCAAAGGCTTTATTTATTTCAGAAATGGAAAATGGCAAACTAAAATTTGTCACTGTGTCATGGTCAAGGTTGTGTTTGAGAAGAAACAGCTTACAAACATGAGCAACTTGGTTTGATATGTGGCTGTATGTTTACTGAAGCTAAAATGTGATTTATCGCTCTAGATATCAAAAAAATTTATACGGAAACACTTTACAATAACGATTCATTAGTTACCATTAGTTACATTAGATAACATGATCAAATGATGAAAAATACTTGTAAAGCATTTTTTAATCTTACTTAATGTTGACTAAAACATTTACTAATACCATTATTAAAATCAACATGAACTAACAGTGGTATTTTTATTAACTAACGATAACAAAGAATACTGTAACAAACGTATTGCACATTGTTCATTGTTCATTAATGTTAGTTAAAGGGTTAGTTCACCCAAAAATGAAAATTCTGTCATTTATTACTCACCCTCATGTCGTTTCACACTAGGGATGGGCGATATGGCCTAAAAAATTGATCACGATAATTTCAGGTATTTATTGTGATAACGATACCAATGACGATAGTATATATATATATATATATAATATATTATAAATTATTTTCTTCTATAAAATAGCAGATTATGTTATGTTTAAGTTGTGTTCCAGTGACTGTGCTGAAAAACATCACACACAACAACAACAACAATTACACAATAATAATTAAAATCAATTATGTAAGCAGATTCTGTATTTATTTATACTCTCATGGTGCAAACAGTGGCAAAAATAGTGTAAACAGCAAAAGTAACAATCACCAACCACGTCTTCAGTTGTGTTTCAAAATTACAACAGAGAACAACTGCAAATAAATCCTGATAAAGTAACAAACATGTTAAAGTAACCTGATAAAGTAAATAAGTTCAGTGTGAAACAGTCAATAACACACTCTTAGAATGTAAATATAATGTGGAACATGCAACCACCAATTGGGTAGTTAAATTTTCAACACTCTTGTCCCATGGAACAAATTGTAAAAATAGTGCAAACACTGTATCAAAAAGTAACGATCCCAACTATGTCTTCAGATAGTTTACAAAATACAGCTGTGACGCAGCTCTCTGTGTACGAGCTTCGGATGAGTCTCCTCACAGCGCGTGCGAGTTATCTTTTGCGTCTTACGGTTGACTGTTTAAATTGGCAAAGTTTAAATGAGTTTAGTTTAAACACTGATAGCAACTTGAGATGTTCAGGTCTCACCTGCGCTCGCGCGCCATTAACACCCGGGTGATGACGGCGTAAATGACTGCTCATAGTGCACACGGCTCTTGCATTGAACATTTGTTTATAGTGATTACGGTAGTTTGCTCCGCATCTTATTTTCTATAACCATACCAGTTCCAAATTGTGAAGGTAGCTCCTTGCTTAACAACAAGCTCCTCCTCAGCCTCACGTCCGCCTTCCGTCATGCTTGTTTTCTCTCCGGACGTGAACAGTGAATCGGTCGTGCACGAAACTACGTCATCAACTAGACTTATCGTTATTATCGCGAGGAGACACATTTTTATCGTGAGGGGAATTTTCAACGGTATATCGCAAACGATAAGATATCGCCCATCCCTATTTCACACCCATAAGACCTTCGTTCATCTTCAGAACGCAAATTGATGAAATCCAATGGCTCATTGAGGCCTGCATTGAAAGCGAGTTCATTTACACTTTCAAACGTACAGAAAGGTACTAAAGTTATTGTAATGATCCTGGAATCATCACTAGCAGCCGGGTGCATTATGGGTATTTGTTTGTTTGGGGTTGATTTATGCGTTAAGCAAGATGGTTGGGTTTTTGCATTAGCAAAGTTATGTGTGTTTATGTTCAAGATAGTTCAGGTGGGTTTGGTTCATTTACTGCTTTATGTAAAAAGTGTGGCTCTCACCATCATGCAGAGAGATGTGTAGGGGAGGGACTTGGCGATATGGCCTTGCCTGAATAGTTCTTATTCTGTGTTCAGAATAAAAGGAGGAAGAAGATGGTACTGCCTCCTGTTGGTCTGTTCTGCCTGTGCTCCTACTCTCAGAGACACTCATGGTTGTAGGGTGTATGGGACATGAGTGCTTGTATTTTCCGCTAGCAATTAGCTTAGTAAAAGTTTAATAGTTTGGCTTAGCTTAGCTCCGGTCAGCCCCCATGTTCTTCAGAATAACTGCCAGTTATTACATTATATTTAAAACAGTTCATGTGACTACAGTGGTTCAATCTTAATGTTATGAGCTTTACGAATCTTTTGTTTCGAATCAGTGGTTCGGAGCGCCAAAGTCACGTGATTTCAGTAAACGAGGCTTCGTTACGTCATAAGTGTTTCGAAATTTCAATGGTTCACGTGACTTAGGCAGTTTGATACGTGCTTTGAACCTGCTGATTCGAAACAAAAGATTCGTAAAGCTTCGTGAAGCAATGTTTTGAAATCGCCCATCACAAGATATTGAATAAAGTAATTTTGTTATTTCGTTATTTAGTTTTTTTGGCACACAAAAAGTATTCTCGTCACTTCATAACATTAAGGTTGAACAACCGTCACATGAACTGTTTTAAATATGTTTTTAGTACCTTTCTGGGCACTGAAAGTGTAAATTACCTTTCAATGGAGGCCTCACTGAGCCATCTGATTTTTTTAATCAAAAATATCTTAATTTGTGTTCCGAAGATGGTTCTTACGGGTGTGGAACAACATGAGAGTGAGTAATTAATGACAGAATTTTCATTTTTGGGTGAACTAACCATTTAATGCATTAACTAATGCAAACTAATGGGACCTTATTGTAAAGTGTTAGCAAATATACTAATCAACTGATGAGTTTTTTTTTTTTTAAGATTTTATATATCTTAAAAAAACATCACAGCCTTGGTAAAATCTTAGTATGGTAAAATAATCTCTCAATAATCATGATAATATTTTGACTAACAAACTAGAGACAAAAATAAACAGAGTAAGTGGAAGCAGAAGGATAAAAATGTTGAATTTTGAAAAAAAAAATTCACTTTCAGAGCACAAAAAAACTTTCGTCCTGAATGTCAGGGTTAGATCTTATTTAAGTTATGTAACTTCATTCATTTGTGCTGGCAGTATGAAATGAGGACATTAGCATTAAACCTGCATAACCTTGAAGATTTTCAACATTTTAAAAACACCCTCCTCCTCTCCTTGCCACATTTTAACAGCATACTTCACCTCTTTCCCTGCAATTCCTCGAACTTCCCTGCGATGAGCAGTTTAAAGTATTTAAAGATTTCAGAGGAAATGAATGGTAACCAACTCTGATTTCTGCAGGACTCAAAAGCACAGACTTATGGGGAGGGTTTTGCTTGTGGTGGTTTTGGATTTGCCACTCTAACAATGTAGGCCATTAATGGAACTAAATTATTTTTCCATTAAAGATAAGCCTCTGTGTGCTCGCCCAACCCGAGTGCTGCAGGTGAGCGTGAGCAATTAAAACTTGCTATGACATTTGCCATCCTGCTGTTTTGTGAAAGATGAGGGTATTGGTGGTACCATTGCAATGACCTTCGGTTGCAATAACCCTATCGGTTATAAAGTGGCTCTGCACACGTTTATTAACTCAAACGGTGACCACATGGCAAGTTTTGGATGTTATAGTAGCAATCTAATAAATTCACTGCTCTTGTTCCTCAGGGTTATTGAATGTGAAACACTGAGGTGAAGTCTGCAGGCATATAGAGACAGATTGCAGCAAACACTTTTTTTTTTTTTGCTATATTTGTTCTTCATGCTATTAAGTGCTAAATCCCCACTTTTACAAAGGTAACGTTATATTGTCGAGAACAGCATTAATGTAGCGCGATGCTGGCTTGTGTGGGTGCAGTCAGTTTTGACCGCGAAAGGTGAGGTAATCTGATTGAATGTCGTGTATATACATGTTCAGTTTTCATGTTATTTTAAGGTGGAGTAGAATAAAATGAACGGCACTTTTCACGTACGTCAGTTAGAGAACCACGGCTATCAGCCTACACTTTGGTCCGAGATTTAGTCAGTAAACGAGCAGCGCAATACAGACACTTTAATTTAAGTAGAAAATCTCAAATGAAGAGCGCTGAACTTTATCTTCTTACTTGTCTGTGTTTTCAGATCATCCGCGCTTCTTCCTCAGTGTAGAGAGGGCTCGTGTGCGTGGTTGCCAGATAGCAAAGATTAAGTAAAACGTGTTCTTTTAACAGAAAAGCTCTGATAGGGGGTTTAAATTCTGGAAATCTGGCAACCGTAAGCATGACCGCTCGTAAAGACAGTCTGTAATGTTTCGTCTCCTTTATTCGACAAAAACAAAAAGTGATTTTGGTCAAGTGTTTAGTCTTTTAGCCACATTTCAGTCTCGTCTTTTTTCATCAAAGATATTGCACGTGTAGTTTTATTCACGTTATTGTTAAATTAAATTGGTGTCATCTCTCATCTTCTCATCTTAGTCATGGGAAAAAAGGTCGTCAACGAACATTTTTCGTCATAGATTTCGTTAACGAAATTAACACTGCATCACAGGAATAAATTACATTTTAAAATATATTAAAATTGAAAAGTTATTTTTTTAATAATAACAATTTTTTTTTTACAACATTTCAAATAAAGGCAGCCTTGGTGAGCATGAGACAAAAAAAAAAAACCATGAGCTAAGGGGAATTCAGTCGACGTTGAATGCGGATTGTCCTTCTGCAAATTCAAGGCAGGCTCTTTTAATGTAATCATTTTCTGTTTTTAATGTTTGTTATAATTATCATTACATTTCTGATCTTTGTTGGATGCATGCTGCTTTGTGTTAGAAGCTTAAAGGGTTAGTTCACCCAAAAATGAAAATTCAGTCATTAATTACTCACCCTCATGTCGTTCCACACCTGTAAGACCTACGTTAATCTTCGGAACACAAATTAAGACATTTTTGATAAAATCCGATGGCTCAGTAAGGCCTGCATCGCCAGCAAAAACACTCCCTTTTTCAATGCCCAGAAAGCTACAAAAAACATAATTTTAAAACAGTTCATGTTTGTACAGTGGTTCAACCTTTATAAAATAAAGCGACTAGAATACTTTTTGTGCGCCAAAAATAACAAAATAATAACAAAAAATGTATTCAACAATATCTAGTGATGGGCGATTTCAAAACAGTGCATCATGAAGCTTTGAAGCTTAACGAATCATTTGTTACGAATCAGTGATTCGGAGCGCGTATCAAACTGCCAAAGTCATGTGAACTATAAGTTTCAAAACACTTATGACGTAACGAAGCCTCGTTTACTGAAATCATGGGATTTTGGTGCTCTGAGCCACTGATTCGAAACAAATGATTCGTAAAGCTTCGAAGCTTCATGAAGCAGTGTTTTGAAATCGCCCATCACTAGATATTGTGGAATAAGTCAAAGTCAAAAAGTCAAAGTCTGCTTTATTGTCAATTCTACCACATGTACAGTACATACATACAGAGAATCGAAATTGCGTTACTCTCAGACCCCCGGTGCATACAGATAACACTAATAGTAGAGCTTAAGAATCTAGATCAATATAAAATATAAGATATAACTATACAATAAGGGGATGTAAAAAAAAAGACATAATAAAAAAAATATGTAAAAATAAATAAATAAAGTTAAATAGAGCAGCGCAAGGCACATGGCAGATAGAGTGCAAACCAGTGAACAAACAGTGCAGATAAAAAGATTGGCTTATTCATTCTGATTAAAGTGACAAAAGGGCTCAAGAGCAGTTATTATATTTAAACTGACTGATGAGGTGGTAGAATGACGTCAGTTCCATGGTGAATGAGGTAGTGAGTAGACCAATGCTGCACAAAGTGACTGGTGCATGTCATCGTATGTTAGTGGGAGGGGGGGTGGAAGGACCTGGGGATGTGGGATCTGGGGGGGGGGGGTCATAGTTCAGTGGTGCCTGGGGCAGAAAAGGTACGGGGGGGCAAGTTCGGGAGCGAGTTCAGCTTCCTGACAGCCTGATGGATGAAGCTGTCCTTCAATCTGCTGGTCCTGGCCTGGAGACTCCGCAGTCTCCTCCCTGATGGCAGCAGACTGAAGAAGCTGTGTGACGGGTGGGTGGGATCACTTGCGATGCAGAGGGCTTTGCGAGTGAGACGGGTTCCGTAAGTTTCTTGGAGGGAGGGGAGAGAGACACCAATGATCTTCTCAGCTGCTCTCACTATGCGTTGCAGAGTCTTCCGGCAGGACGCATTGCAGGCGCCATACCACACAGTGATGCAGCTCGTCAGAATGCTCTCGATGGTGCCTCTGTAGAAGGTGCACATGATGGGGGGTGGGGCTCTGGCTCTCCTCAGTTTGCGGAGGAAGTAGAGACGTTGTTGAGACTTCTTGGCCAGTGCTGTGGTGTTGTCGGTCCAGGAGAGGTCCTCTGTGATGTGCACACCCAGGAACTTGGTGCTGCTCACTCTCTCCACAGTCGCACCGTTGATGGTCAGAGGAACATGCTGAGTGTGCGCTCTCCTGAAGTCAACAACAATCTCCTTCGTCTTCTCCACGTTCAGAGAGAGATTGTTGTTACTGCACCACCCAGCCAAGCGGCTCACCTCGCTCCTGTAGTTTGTCTCATCTCTGTTGCTAATGAGACCCACCACAGTCGTGTCATCCGCAAACTTAATAAAGAGGTTGGAGTTGTGTGACGGTATGCAGTCGTGGGTCAGCAGAGTGAAGAGGAGGGGGCTCAGCACACATCCTTGGGGGGCCCCAGTGTTCAGTGTGGTGGTGCTGGATGTGTTGCTGCCGACCCGTACTGCCTGAGGTCTTCCAGTCAGAAAGTCCAACAGCCAGTTGCACAGCGAAGTGTTGAGCCCCAGCTCGATCAGTTTGTGAATGAGCTGTTGAGGGATGATTGTGTTGAATGCTGAACTGAAGTCTATGAACAGCATTCTGACGTATGAGTCTTTTTTCTCTAGATGTGTGAGTGCTGAGTGGAGGGTAGTTGAGATGGCATCATCGGTCGACCGGTTGGACCGATATGCAAACTGGAATGGGTCCAGGGAGGGGGGGAGGGCAGACTTGATGTGGTGCATGACTAGCCGTTCAAAGCACTTCATGAGGATGGGAGTAAGTGCAACAGGACGGTAGTCATTGAAGCAGGATGGAGATGGCTTCTTCGGGACTGGAATGATGGTGGTGGTTTTGAAACATGTGGGAACAACAGCCTGACTAAGTGAGATGTTGAAGATGTCTGTGAAGACATCAGTGAGTTCTGCTGCACAGTCTCTCAGTACACGCCCAGGAATGTTGTCAGGACCCGGAGCTTTGCGTGCATTGATCCTGCTGAAGGATCTCCTCACGCTGTCCGGAGTCAGCGTCATCACCTGGTCACCGGGAGGGGGTGGAGTCTTCTGTGCAGTGGTGCCGTTTTGTTCCTCAAAGCGAGCGAAGAAGGTGTTCAGCTCATTCAGCAGAGAGATGTTGCTATCACAGGTCCGTGGTGGGGGCTTGTAGTCCGTAATGGTCTGTATCCCCTGCCACAGGCTACGAGTGTCTCTGCTGTCACTGAAACGATGGGCTATCCTCCTGGAGTACTGTCTCTTAGCCTCACTGATGCCGCGGGATAGGTTGGCCCTGGCTGTTCTCAGGCCCACCTCATCTCCAGCTCTGAATGCAGCGTTCCGCGTCTCCAGGAGTCTGTAGACCTCCCCTGACATCCACGGCTTCTGGTTAGCCCGGACAGTGATGGTTTTTGTAACTGTTACATCCTCAATACACTTGTTGATGTAGGCAGTGACAGTCTCTGAGTACTCCTGGAGGTCAGTGGTGTTATTGTAAGTGGCAGCCTGCTTAAACATATTCCAGTCAGTTGTATCAAAGCAGTCTTGAAGAGCGTCTGACGACCCTTCCGGCCACACCTGAATCTGTTTCTGAACTGGTTTGGCGACTTTAATGAGCGGTCTGTATGCAGGCATTAGCATGACAGTGATGTGGTCTGAGGCACCGAGGTGGGGGAGGGGGAGGGCTTTGTAAGCTCCTCTCTGTGTGGAGTAGACAAAGTCTAAAATGTTTTTACCTCTTGTTGGAAAATGAATGTGTTGGTGTATTTTTGGAAACACACTCTTTAAGTCAGCATGGTTGAAATCCCCAGCTATGATGAGAAAAGCATCAGGGTGTGCTGTCTGCTGCTCACTGATGTGCTGGTGCAGTTCATTTAGTGCCTCGCTCCTGTTGCTGTTGTTGTTGTTCGGGGGAATGTAAACCGAAACGAGCAGTATGGCAGTGTATTCCCTCGGCAGATAGAACGGCCGGCACTTAATAATCATAAACTCCACCAGGGGTGAGCAGTGTTTGCAGATCACAACAGCATCGCGGCACCACGCATCATTGATGTAAACACAAAGCCCACCACCGCGAGTTTTTCCTCCCGCGACGAGAGCTCTGTCCGCTCGATAGCACGTCAGCTGGTCGAGCTGAATAGCGCAGTCCGGAACGCTGTTGCTAAGCCATGTTTCCGTAAACACAAAAACACAACAGTCTCTTACAGTCCTTTGAGTTGAACGTAGTAATCGGATGTAGTCCAGTTTATTGTCCAAAGAGCGTACGTTAGCCAGTACGATGGTGGGGATAGATGGCTTGTGTGGGTTAGCCGTTAGCCTTGCCAGGATACCTCCGCGCTTACCCCTCTTCTGCTTCCTCTCACACCGCTTGCGGCGCCTCCGCTGTGGGCGAGATGCAGCAGTGGGGGTCGGTGACGATGTAGGCCTCCGGAGCAGTCCGAGATCTCGCAGCTGTTCCGCGTGCGCGGAGTTTAACTCTTGAAATGCGGTTCTGCCGACATCCAGCAGAAACTCACGACTGTATGCGCGCTTAAAGACAGGTAGACGCGATGACGACGTACAAAAACACTGCGACTCACAAGACAAAAAACACGAAAACACCGTTCTGTCGGGACAGAGAGAAGCCGCTGCGTGTGGACGCGCCGCCATTCCATTTACAAAAAAGTAAATGGAAAAGTCACTATTTTGTTATTTTTGGCACACAAAAAGTATTCTCGTCACTTTATAATATTAAGCATGAATCACTGCAGTCACATGAACTGTTTTAAATATGTTTTTAGTAGCTTTATTGAAAAAGGTAGTGTTATTGCTGGCGATGCAGGCCTCACTGAGCCATCGGATTTTATCAAAAATATCTTAATTTGTGTTCTGAAGATGAACGAAGATCTTATGGGTGTGGAACAACATGAGGGTGAGTAATTAATGACAGAATTTTCATTTTTGGGTGAACTAATCCTTTAAGTTTTTACTCATGGGCTGGGCAATATGATGAAATATAATGATAAAGTGTCTATTGTCACGGTAAAATATCTACTTAGCACAGTACCGAAAGTTATTTATTCGTTAAAGCAACAAAGAAACGTTCACGAATAAGAAAATAAAACGTGGGATGTGCTTGATGTTAAAAAGAATAATAAAGCGCAATTAGCCATGATAAAGACGTGTGCTAAAGAAAGCTGTCTCACAGACTGCATACGAACCCTAATTCAGTTCTCTTTCACGGCTTATTGCGATTGAATGGTCAGATACTCACAAATCTGAAAATGCCCATCCTGTTGAGTATTCACATAAACACAGTTGGTTATGTCTTAAGTGAATAGTTGAAAAAAAAACAAACACGTGCGTTAGTAGATCTGTGCATTCGGTCTTAAAGTGACAGCAGCCTAATATACCAGCTTCCGTACGTGTCATGACTGTTAATCAAATAACAAAAGATGGAGAAAATCACAAACTGCTTTTGACAGAATCACTTTTGTCGATTTAATAAGGATTAATGTATATTTAATTCTTACAGTGTGGAGACTATGCAGTGTTTTATTTTGCATTCATTCAATTTCTGTAGTTTTTCTGCTTCTTTAAAGCAGTTTGTTTAATTTGTATCTCTTATATTGTATTTGTTCTTTTTTTTAACAAAGGTAAAATATATATATATATATATACAGAGCTGGGTAGATTACTTNGTGCACAAGTAAACAAATACTTACAAATGATTACAAATTTTTAGAAATTACAGTGTAGTTTTCATTTTGAGTGTTTTGTAATGAGCAGCATTGGAGTTTCTTATGTGCTGCTGAAATGCTTATTTAAAAGATATTTCCAGGTATCTAATCATTATTTCTTAGAACTTGGAAATGAAAAATACACTGCTACTGGTCTATCAATATATCACATACCACATATAGTAAAGTGTTTTTCTTTTATTTCATTTGGAATTTATTATATTCTCATAAATCCCCTGCAGTTCCATCATCGTCCACTGGTGGAGGAAACCCTTTCCTGGATACTAGATCTGTTTTGAAACTCATAATACACAACTTACGATTCAGACAAATGTTTGCCCTTCACGTTTATTTTCTTTTCTGGATCCCTCCAGCTAATTGGCTGGCTCCTCATCAGTCCTCTTATTGGCCGAAGTCCTTGCCTCTCTCACTCTGCCTGCGTCTGAGGTCATCCTAATGAGGCAGGGAGCAGATCTTCTTTCTCCGGCCTCTCTTAGCTCCACTTCCTAATGTAGAGTGATGCATGACCAGCTGGTGTGCCCGTGTTCAACTTCTGCTGATTAGAAAAATGCCTCTTAGACTTGAGCAGATACAGAGAGATGAAATAAACGTGTTAATGAGGAAGGAGAAGTGCTAAGGATGGAGAGATGAGAGAGAAGAGGAGAGACTCTCTGCACTCACTTTAAAGAGGCTTTGAGTTTACTTTGTGATTGGCATCAGGCCGCCTCTTCCTGTGGGGAACACTGACTGTAGTTCCTCGGTTCAGAACATTATAATACTGTGAGCGGTCTTTGGTTGGTTCTCAGTTCATTCTGACACTGAGGATGCCGTTGTTTTGAGACAAAATGAAGCATGTTTTCAGTTCCCAAAGTGGGGCCCAAAAGTCTCATGCTAAATAGATTTAAAGGTGCCGTAGAAAGTTTTTTTAAAAGATGTAATATAAGTCTAAGGTGTCCCCTGAATGTGTCTGTGAAGTTTCAGCTTAAAATACCCCATAGATTTTTTTTTTTTTATTAATTTGTTTAACTG
This sequence comes from Anabarilius grahami, assembly GCA_003731715.1. Classification (NCBI taxonomy): domain Eukaryota; kingdom Metazoa; phylum Chordata; class Actinopteri; order Cypriniformes; family Xenocyprididae; genus Anabarilius; species Anabarilius grahami. Next base: position 2,398,828 of record RJVU01027559.1, on the reverse strand, counting down.
CCTATTTTGGGGCATCATTAACTATGCGCCGATTCCTGCGCGGCCCCTTTAAATCTCTCGCTCCCTGCCCTCCCGAGCTATAAGTATAGTTATACAGTGCATAAACAAAGTTCACACAGCTAATATAACCCTCAAATGGATCTTTACAAGATGTTCATCATGCATGCTGCATGCATGGATCGGATCATGTGAGTATAGTATTTATTTGGATGTTTACATTTGATTCTGAATGAGTTTAATGGTGCTCCGTGGCTAAAGCTAACATTACACACTGTTGGAGAGATTTATAAAGAATGAAGTTGTGATAAAGACTGCAAGTGTTGGTAACTTTAACCACATTTAACAGTACATTAGCAACATGCTAACGAAACATTTATAAAGACAATTTACAAATATCACTAAAAATATCATGTTATCATGGATCATGTCAGTTATTATTGCTCCATCTGCCATTTTTCGCTATTGTACTTGCTTGCTTACCTAGTCTGATGATTCAGCTGTGCACAGATCCAGACGTTAATACTGGCTGCCCTTGTCTGATGCCTTGAACATGAGCTGGCATATGCAAATATTGGGGGCATACATATTAATGATCCCGACTGTTACGTAACAGTTGGTGTTATGTTGAGATTCACCTGTTTTCCGGAGGTCTTTTAAACAAATGAGATTTACATAAGAAGGAGGAAGCAATGGAGTTTGAAACTCAATGTATGTCTTTTCCATGTACTGAACTCTTGTTATTCAACTATGCCAAGGTAACTTAAATTTTTGATTCTAGGGCACCTTTAAATCTTGAAATAAACTATGATTTTTTAACATTTTTAAAACAAAGTTATGATGTAATGAATAAGATGATGCTTTTACACTTTTTCTGTCACTATTGAGTCAAATGTATTTGTGACATTGATGTGACATTTTTCACAAAGTCATGAATTTTATGTCAGCTTGAGTGATGCTGTATTTAAAGCAAAAGGGTGGCAAATACAAAGACATTTTGAAGACATTTTATAGTTCACTTCAAATGAAAATTAAGTAAAGTGTAGATTGTGGCATTAAATATAGATCTGCTCATGTTGCGTTATACTTTTTAAGCATTTTACAGCGTTGCGCACTATAACCAATCACACACGATTCTGTTGATCTTATAATTGCAATGGCCAATCAGAGGCATTCAGATTAGTCATCGCTGAAACGCCAGAGTTTTGTTCAGTGCGCGAATTGAACTCGGAATTCTGACTGAATTCACTGTCTCATCATAAACTGATAAACATAAACAGATTTGGTGATTGTGCTCTTGAGAGCGTCAAAACTAATATAAACAGGTTTTTCTATTTGCAACGTATTTTTGCAGCGTTGAGCAATGTAGCCAATCACAAACATTTCTGAGGATTTCTTGAACGCATTGAAACGCTTTTGTCCAGTGCTGAGATCTGCACACTCAAATCCTCTCGTTATAATTTAACTTTTAACAAAAAAGTATACTGTAGTAGAATTAAGTACGTTCGTGGGGAAGGAAGAAGACAGGGTCGACGAACAACTGCTGACTGAGTTTTTATTAATGGCCAAACGGCTCAACAGAAAACACTGTGCAATGCACGACAACAAAATAAACAATCCACAATGGGCTTCACTCCAGGTTCAGTTCAGATAATCCACAAAGGGCTTCACTCCATGTCCAGTTCAGATAATCCACAAAGGGCTTCACTCCATAAAGGTTGTCGTGTCTCAGTCAGCAGTTCCCCTCTCTCTCACACACTCCTGCTTCTCACGGCGTTTTATCCTGTCTCCGCGCCAATCACTGGAACGAGAAACAGGTGTTCGTGATTTACATTCACCCCACTCATTCACCAAGCGTCTCCTGACGCTCTCTCCCGCTGCAGACCTCGCTGAACCACGCCCCCCTCGCCACATACCCCCACCGCCCGACTCAGGCCGGGGAGCCGTCCGGCCTGCAGCCCCCCCCCCCATTTCTGGAGAGGAAATCGGCCACAGCCATCTGAGCACCCGGCCTGTGGACCACCTTGAATTTAAAAGGCTGTAACGCCAGATACCAACGAGTGATCCGCGCGTTGGTATCCTTCATGCGGTGGAGCCACTGCAGAGGAGCGTGGTCCGATCAGAGGGTGAATTCCCGTCCCAGGAGATAATAGCGGAGGGTGAGAGCGGCCCACCTGATGGCCAAACACTCCTTCTCCACGGTGCTGTACTTAGCTTCCCTCTTAGAGAGCTTACGGCTAATGTACAGCACCGGCCGCCACATAGACCACATAGAGCAGCCTTCACCTGGGTAAAGGCCTGCTGACACAGCTCCGTCCACTGGACCGTATCTGGTGCATCCTTTTTAGTTAGATCAGTCAATGAGCTGGTGAGGTCCGAATAATTAGGTACAAACCTTCTGTAATATCCCGCCAGCCCGAGGAACTGTCTAACCTCCTTTTTGGTCTTGGGGCGCGGACACGTCGCAATCGCTGCCGTCTTATCAATTTGGGGACGCACCTGTCCATGCCCCAAGTGGAAGCCCAGATACCTTACTTCCACGCGCCCAATTGCACACTTCTTCGGGTTGGCCGTGAGCCCAGCCCCTCTCAGCGATCTCAGGACGGCCCGCAAATGTTGCATATGCCGCTGCCAGTCATTACTGAAGATAATAATGTCGTCAAGATAGGCAGCTGCATATGCACCATGGGGCCGCAGAATTTTATCCATGAGCCGCTGAAAGGTGGCCGGTGCCCCGAACAGCCCGAACGGAAGTGTAACGAATTGGTGTAATCCGAACGGCGTCGTGAAAGCGGACTTTTCTTTGGATAATGGTGACAAGGGGATCTGCCAATACCCTTTCGTTAAGTCCAGTGTCGAATAAAATAGAGCCGCACCAAGCCGGTCAAGCAATTCGTCCACCCGCGGCATTGGATACGCGTCGAATTTCGACACTGCTTTCACCTTGCGATAGTCCACACAGAAACGGATCGAGCCGTCCGTTTTGGGGACCAAAACTATCAGGCTCGCCCAGTTACTGCTGGACTCTTCTATTACTCCCATATCAAGCATTGCCTCTAATTCGTCCTGAACTACCTTTTTCTTGTGCTCAGGTAATCTATACGGCCGGCTGCGAATAACCACGCCCGGCTCCGTCTCGATGTGGTGCTGAATAAGATTGGTACGGCCCGGCAGGGGAGAGAACACATCAGCAAACTCTGCTTGTAATTTAGTTAAATCAATGAGCTGGGAGGGTGAGAGATGATCTCCCCCCGGGGTCAGAGCGAGGGATTGTTGTTTTACATTCGCCTCTGGCCCGAGATCATCCTCTCCGCTAATCACCGTCGCCAGCATCACTGATTCTGCCTCATTCCACTTTTTGAGGAGGTTGAGGTGATAAATTTGACGTGCCCCTCTCCTGTCAGACCGTATCACCTCATAATCGAGCTTGCCCACTTGCCGTGAAACCTCAAAGGGTCCTTGCCACTTCGCAAGTAATTTAGAGCTTGAGGTAGGGAGCAATACAAGCACTTTCTCTCCCGGTGCAAATTTGCGTAAATTAGATCTCCTGTTATACAGTTGGCTCTGTCTGTGCTGGGCTTGTAACAAATTCTCCGTCGACAGCCGCCCCAAAGTGTGGAGTTTTGCTCTCAAGTCCAGCACATACTGAATTTCATTTTTGGCCTGAGATGGTCCGTCCTCCCAAGTCTCTCTCAGGACATCCAGTACCCCGCGGGGCTGGCGTCCAAAGAGCAACTCGAAGGGGGAAAACCCCGTGGAGGCTTGCGGGACCTCTTGCACTGCGAACAACAGGGGTTCTAACCACTTATCCCAATTTTTGGCGTCCTCTTGAACGAATTTACGAATCATGGATTTAAGCGTGCGATTAAAACGTTCGACCAGTCCGTCCGTTTGTGGGTGAAAGACGCTGGTCCGAATCGATTTAATGCCCAACAACTCGTAAAGTTCGCGTAACGTGCGTGACATAAACGCCGTGCCTTGATCAGTGAGGATTTCTTTTGGAACCCCCACTCGGGAGATTAAACTAAACAGCGCTTCCGCAACACTCTTAGCGGAAATGTTGCGGAGAGCCACTGCTTCAGGATATCGCGTTGCATAATCCACAATGACTAATGCAAAGCGATGCCCTCTTGCTGATCGTTCCAATGGTCCGATGAGGTCCATACCAATTCTCTCGAAGGGGACCTGCATTAATGGGAGTGGGCGCAACGGCGCTTTTGGGGTGGCCGGTGGATTCACCAACTGACATTCACGACAAGACGCGCACCACCTGCGCACGTACTCGTGGATGCCCGGCCAGAAGAATCGGGTCATGAGACGATTTAGTGTTGCTGCCGGTCCTAAATGCCCCGCCATCGGATTAGAATGAGCCGCTTGGAAAAGCATTTCCCTGCGGCTCTTTGGAACTAACAATTGGGTTGTATCTTCCTTTGTTTGAGTGTCTTGGGTCACTCGATACAACCTATCTTTTATAATCACGAAATAAGGATAAGTAAGCGGACGTCCAGGCTGGAGAGGCTGACCATCGATAACACTGACCCTTTTGAACGCATGTTTCAGCGTGTCATCGTGAAACTGCTCCAGGGGAAAATCATCGCGCTCCGGAAGAAACAGTCTTCTGGATTCGCTCGGTTCCCCTGAAGCTGAACTCACTGGTCCCTGATCAGTCTCTCCGACCTGAACCTGTGCCTGCTTACCTCTCGTCTTTTCCCCCCAAGAGGCATCCGTGCATAAACACCTCAATAATTTATTGAACGCAGGCCAATTCGTTCCCAGAATCATCGGATGCCGGAGGTGCGGATTAACTGCCACCTCAACATTATGCTTTTGTCCCCTAAATTTAATTATGACGGGCACTAGCGGATATTTCACCACCTCCCCGTGCACACACCGAACCCCAACCATGTGGCCTGTATCCAATGCCCCAGATGACATCAGGCTTTGATGAACCGAGGTTTGGTTGCAGCCTGAGTCCACCAATGCCTGATAGGTACCCCCCTTGATACTCACAGGTATTTGGTACCCGCCAGCTTGACCAAGGGCAGCCTGTGGGTCGTCGGGAACCCGGATCATCGTCCCAATGTCCATAACCGGACATTTATCCACAAAATGATCCGGGTCCCCGCACCGCCAACAGGCCGGCCCAGACCTGCCCGCCGCTCCCGTGGCAGAGAGTGAGGTGAATGGTCGGCGCGGAGAAAGGGGAGAAGCAGGAGTGGGGTCCGGCCCGGCAGCAGGAAGTCCCGCCCAGGGCGGGGCTCTTGGTCCATAGAAGGGTGCCTGTCCCGGGGCGGAACACGAGGTGGGCCGGGCGGACGAGACCTGGGAAGAGGAACAGGTCTAGAGAGAGAGGGGGACAAAAGAGGGGGGTGAGAGAGAGAGGCAGACGGAAGGGGTTCTAGCCTTACCCTAGAATTCGTTCACCCTCTGCCTATGGAACCCACTGTACATCTACCTGAAGCTGGATATATTTTAAGTAGTAGATACAGTAGATATGTACGGAGCCCCGCACATGACATGCAAGAAAAAAAATTTAATCGTGCGCACAATTCACTAATTCGCTCCCTCGATATACTAAATCGTGCGCACGTTTTACCAATTCGTTCCCTCGATTTAATAAATCGTGTGCACATTTTTGTAAATCGTGCACACGATTTATTAAATCGAGGGGGCAAACTGGTAAAACGTGCGCACAATTACATTTTTTTTCTTGCATGTCATGTGCGGGGCTCCGTACATATCTACTGTATCTACAACTATTTCTATTAACTATTAAAGGTGGTACAGAGGATCTTTTCGTCGACTGATTTTTTTAAATGAGTGCATGCGTAAGAACAACCCCCCTCCTTCACAGCTCTTTTCGAGGGAACGCCTCCCAAAGCTCGTGCACGAGTATTGGAACACGAGTGTTTACCACCGGCATTCGCTGTGTTATTAAGCCGGGCACACATTTAACGACTAGCTAAAACATTCTAAGACTATGCTCAACATACAGCGATTGTTTCCTGCTCCTGAGGCAGATTTATATACTTTCACATGGAATTTGAACACCGACTGTAATCGCAGACTGAACTCAACTGGCTCTGACTGGACGCGTTGGAGCGCGATCAGTCATAAGTATCAATTTACATTCATAATCGGCCTTACAATCGACTTAAAGCCGCGCACATACTTAGTGGATTCATTATGTCGGATTCACCGCAGGTAACTCATAATCTGCAGTTGTTATTCCTGTCTCCTGACAAAAATATTGCATGCGGCGCCTGTGGACTGTGGAAAGTTACTGGAGCGCGCAGCCACGCGTCTCTCACAAGGAACGTCATGGCAGTGATTGACAAGCCAGAGGGCCAATCGCGTAAACGATTGGCTGATGTTTTTAAGGCCCTACCTCGTGCACAGATGATGTATATTAATAATATTCCTTTCAGTGCACCTAATAAATAGTCTTTTATCAGTTAGTAAAGACAGTTTCAAGTAATATTGCAAAAATGTATAAAACAAAACATCCTATTTAGCACCTTTAACTATTTAGTTCCCTCGATTTATAAATCATGCGCATGATTTATAAATGGAGGGAACGAAATAGTAAATCATGTGCACGTTTTAGTAAATCGAGGGAACTAATTAGCAAATCGTGCGCACGATTTAGCCTACTAATTTTTTCCTGAAAGTCATGTCATGTCAAGTCATATCAGCATCATCTGATAACAGAAGTTAATTACTTCATAGACTAATGTCTTATTTTTAAATTCCTTTTAGTTGTTATTTTTAGTAAATATTGTAGAAAATGCATGTCAATATTAATCAGGAAAATAAGATTTTCTTATCAAAGTGATAAAATGTTGTGTTGCAAAAATAAGTACATGCTCCTGAAAGCTACAAAATAAAATTACATTTTCTAGTGCCAGTTAAAGGCTTTTTTTTGAAAAAACCAAAAAAAACCAAGTGAGTATGTTGAACCAAAACATTTAAATAAGAGTAATTTTTCAACAATTAAAAGTGTTATATAGCCCATTGTAATGCTTACATAGGAGAGAATTGCCAGAAGACTTATTTCTTTGAACAAAAGAGGACAATGGTATAAGAGGATCACCAAAGCAATGTTTTAAATGTGAAAATATAGCAAAAGTAACACAGAAACTCAAAAGGAATTGACTTGTGACAAAGTCCCTGAAACAATCAGGCCTTCAATTTAAGCTTTTGTTTTAATTTGTATCCAAAATGTATGGCATTGCAAGGGGGAGGAGTACAGTGTGAAGTGCCTGGTCCTACAGTGAAGTTTGGTGATAGTAAAGTTCTTATATATGGATTAATGTGTGCTGAAGAAGTGAGGGATTTGTGCTTTATCAATCTGTCATGAATTCATACACCATTGTCTGATGTAATACAAAATCTTGAAATCTTGAGATGTTACCTTCTCCTGCATTGTTGGGCACTTTTTCAACACACCACAGTAGCTATGTTTCCATCTACATTTGTGAATTTAACTTGTGCTCAAAATTGTAATGCAGCATAAAACATTTGTGAATAAAGTAGCTTTTTCAAGAGAACAAAATTGACACAAAATCAAAATTGCTGCAAATATCTGTAATAAAAATGGAAGTTGCTGCAAGTAGGGAAGCCATTGTGGCTCTTTTTTCATACATCATAAATGACTTGCGTCTCAGAGCATACAGACGAAATGCAATAAACGCAGTCATGTTATCTTGTGTTCAGATGCCTGGTGTTTCACAATCGTATGAGACAGTTCTGGGAGGGAATTAAACCAAATCATTCTGATGACAGACTTTGGCTCAGGCATTTCAGAATGAACCAATATTTGAGATGCTGTGCAATGAAATTGGTCCACTGGTTAGTCCAGTTATCCAATCACATTCACTGTTGAGGCAAAGTAACGTGAGTTTTTTTGTTTTGCATCGAGGGATTTATTTGGTAAATGTGTTTCCATTGTAGTTTATACACACATTTCCATTGAGCTCATACATTTTTTATGTGCATTTTCATAATTTATCCTTATCTTGGCGTTTTCATCTGTTTTTTATGCAATATCCCAAAATGTGCATAAAAATAGGTGGATGGAAACATATCTAATGACTCTATACATTCTCCCAGGGTAAAAATCTTTCAGTGGACAAATATTTCAATTGATCTTAACACAACTGGGCACCTTTGGGGGTTTTGTAGAGACAAGTTGGACATCAGGGCGCTCTAGGAGGTTATCATCCAGGAGTTAAACAGAATAGATGTGACAGTTTGTACCAGGGATGGAAATTAGCACCCGCCACCAGCCAAATGCGGGTGATTTTGTGTTGTGGCGGGTAAACTCGCTTCACCTACCGGCCACCGTGGCGGGTAAATAAAAATAGCATACTGTTTCACCTGGACTGCGGACACTTTTAGAGGAGGCACACCTTCAAAAAAAAATGTGGCGTTACATCGCACGCGCTGTGTTCACACCGCCGGCGGCGAGAGCGTCAAAGTGACAGGAAGTCATTCATATTCAATGTGAGCCGGCGGCGAGCTCCGGCGAGAGCGGCGCGGCGCGGCGCGTCGCGTCCTGGACGTTGAGAGCGTCGAGGAGAGTTGAAGTCAGGTCAACTTTATGGTAATGAGCTATTACCTTTATTCTACACCTCTGTTTCCACTGTCATATGAACGGCTCGTTTGACTTCCTGCTTCTATGATACCACTCCCTCCGAAATATGCAATGTACTCAGATTGGTTAGCAGGTTGGTAGCTAGCCCAGTGTATCGTGATTCACTGAAGTGTCCGGAAACGCCGGACGTTTCAGTGGAAATTTAAATAATAGCGCCTATATTGCTGTATCAAATTGAGCCCGAATCAGACCCAGATGAAGAGGGTCAAGCAGAACCTCTGCAATCGCGGCTTTTAAAGGACGTTTATGAATGGTATTTAATTTTTTTTATTTGTGTCAAAGTGTTTAGATGTTCTGTCACTGCTGTTTGTTAGCTTTCAATATATGGTTTTATCCTGATTAAAGCTTTACTGTAGCCGAAAACATGACTGAGTAGTAGCATTTTTGTAAAGGTAGCGTTTAATTTATAGCATGAACAACTGTTTGTCTATGAACATAGAAGTTTGTTGGCATTTGTTGAAGTATGCACTAGAATCTAGCTAACTGGCTAGCGAAGCAAAAACGAGTTGCTCTTTGTATATGTCCTTGATGCAACCAAAAATAGCGACAGAACTATACGTTTAAAAGACATGTACAAACAATAAAACGTACTTACAGTTTGAAGCCAATAAACAGCAGCTTCTGCTTTTAAAGTGGGAACTGCTCTAGTAAAAGCCTTTGTGCAAATCCAGCAGTAAACTCGTGTAGATTGTGGAAGCTGTCTTCCGCGCCGCATCCAGTGTGGAAAATATCACAGATTATAATGGGTTCTATTATCTTTTGTCGCGTCGCGTTGCGCCGCTCGCGTCCGGTGTACACAACTCTTCCGCTTCCATTATGCTGCGTGACATGGCCTCGCCCACTTTGTTGCGTGTTCCCAGGGGCAGTGTTTTGCAGGGTTTATGATGTCACCAACCCGGGAAGAAGCTCGTTGTAGTCCAAACCGGTCGTTTTTGTAGGCATTAAACTGCCATAACTTTAAAAGACAATATCTCCGTTTGCATTAATCTTTCAGCGCTGTAACTTTGCAGATACTGTTTATGCTCAAACAGCAACATTACACACTAACTAAAGTTAAAAAAGTGAAATCGCATTGAACCAGCCCTTTATTCAAGGGTATACTCATTTTTTCAACCTCTCATTTAAGCCAAATTGGATAATTTACCTATTTTTTAGATATTGACATTTTTTGAAAGGGTTCAGATATTTTTGTGTCTTGTGACCCTTAGAATTTATTAGATTTAGATTTTGGATTGATCCTTGTTGGGGGGAAAACCGTCCTGTAAAGTGACTACAACCAAAGATGCTGAAAAGTTGGCTTTTTGTTTCAAAGTTGAAAAGTTGAGATGACAAATTGAGTTTTGATGATTGCAGAGATCTGAAACATTTTCAAGGAGATTTTCTTCTCCGATAACACTCAAAGATTCAGTAAATACGTACTTACTCTGGGTAACTTCTTGCCATGTTTCTTCTAATGAGATCCTAATATGCTTCTTCACCTTACACATTAATGAAATAAACTGCCAGGAATTAGATGCCTGGAGGCTGCGTTTACATGCCTGCAAGAAGAAGCAGAATCTAAATGATGCCCATTTCAGCCTTGAGAGAGCGAGAGATCTGAGAAAACATGTAAATAACAACAACAAACAGAACATCATCTTATTTGGATGAAGTTCTTTCTGGTGCACTTCACTGAAGCAATGCAATAGCTTTGAGCTTCTCTGAAAGTAAACTGAAGTGCTCTCACCTCTGCACACACATCTCACATCTGGATGTTGTGGTGGATAGATGAAGACCTGGGACACAAATGACCACTAGAGGAATGACAGAAGCTAGACTTCTGCAGCTCACGTGAGGATCTCCTGCTGCTTTACAGCTGCTCCTCATCAAAGACTCTTCACTTACATTCATTAAAGCAGCACCACAGGCACATTTTGTATGAATCAGAGAAGGTGATTAACCATTGCTTCAGACAGAGGTGATGTGAATGATGTTTTTACCAATCAAAATGTTGCACAATGCTTCATTGAACAAGGAGATTTGAAAGACTAAAGTCCTTTTGTGAATGTGCCTTTCAGTCCATCAAAAATAAGATGTATTATTCCATAGAGAAGATGAAAACATTATTTAAGAAATCATTATTTAATGTTTTGAACCCACAGTAAGGGGAATGCTTGGGTAGTAATATTTATATACTATTATGGACAGTATTTATTAATATTTTAATTCGGCTTTTATTTATTTTAATTCTATTTTAATTTAAAGTTTAATTTAATCTTATATGCTTTTGTCAATTTTTTGATTGTTTAATGTATTTTTATTGCAGTTTTAGTAATTTTAGTACTTCAACTTCAGCTTATTTTATTTAAATTATTATACAAGCCAACATTTATAATTTACATTTTTAAGGTTTTATTTCAGTTAACTGGCACTTAATTTTTAATTTTTAGTTTTAATTAGTTACTGCACTTAAGTATCTTTTTGGTTACTTTGTACATTGACTATCAAAGATTTTAGCAACTTTTACTCTCTGCTTGACAACATTTTTTAAATAAATATATGTACTCTTTACTCCAATGCATTTGTGATGAGTAATGCAATTACTCATTATATTTTGCATGGATACTAACTTTTTTGTATTTCTAAAGAAACAACATCGGCATTGACGGTACGGTTGCTCTTTATTTTACAGTATGTGCACTTACGTGTACTTACAGTGTACGTACCTAAGAAAGTACTGGGTAATATAAGGTAACTACATGGGTTAAGGTTAGGTTTAGGAGTAGGTTCAGTGTTAGTACCTAGTTATTACCCAGCAATTGTAATTACCATTATAAATACATATGTACATGGGAAACAGGACTGTAAAATAAAGTGCTACAGACGGTTCTACATCTTGTGCGCTTTGCCCTTACTCAATCAAACTTGTCAACAAGGCTACTTGACGTGAATGTGAGTGCATTAGCAGGTAGTGCTGAATCACAGGTGTTTCGTATATAAGATAAAAGACGTTACTGCAGCCGGTGATGAGGCCGAAGCCAGCATGTCCAGTGCAAGCTAGTCTCACGTGGCCAAACATTCAGACTGATGGCAGAAGGTCTGGACTCCATCGCAACTTTCATTAAGGCAAGGACCGCCCAAGACAACATCTGACCGACATGTAAAAGAATCCAATCACAATTTTTTTTGTTCTGTGTCATGTTTAGGGGAGTGAAAATGTAAAATCAATATCCCTATGATAACAGACCGGTGAGAATCTAATAAATTATTAATTCAAGAACGTTGTGCAAGTTTACTGCAATAATGGTGGCACGAATTACACATACTTTTGAAAATCCAGCGATTAGTTGATCCTGATAAGTGCTTATTGTCACAGTTGTAAAAACTATTGTTTTCTTCCATGTGGGGGTTTGGCGTCACGATAACTTTGTTAACAGGCGGACCGTTAAATAACGCGACACACGTCTCCTGGAAATCCTGTAGTATTCAACCAACAGGGCTCAACGCTAAGCATTTTTTCTACAGGCCCAGTCGGGCCAGTGGTTCAAATTTATACTTGCCCTGCCAAAATTTTCAATTGCCCCACCACAAAAAATTAATAAAGTAACAGAAAAGAAAATGGGCCTATAAAATAAGCCAAGTTATTGTTTTCGTTGTTTTTTATACATGTAACCTTAATAAATAAGGTTATGACACCAAAAGCTACTAGATGAACTCACTTAAATTTTAAATATTCTTAGATAAATAAACAGCAAGTAATAAAATAGCAATACATAATCAAATTACGAGTACTAGCACAAATGAATACAACAGAACAAACATATAAATGAAAAAACAATGCTTTTCAAGGAGATTTTCAGGTATAGAAATTGTAATATCTATAACTATATAACTATAGATATATAATATAACTATATAACTAGATTAAACGTTATTAATCAGTTACAGATGCATAATGTTTTGAAATGTTGAAAATATAAAACAATACTGTTATTTGAAAATGAAAAGACACTTTAAACCTGAAATTAAACCCGCCAGTAGGTGGCAGCAAGTCCCTGCTAATGAGCGAGTCATTGAGATTCAACCGTATTCAACCGATTCATTCAAACGGCTGATTCATTCAGGAAGTGTTGCTCAGAGACGCAAAACAATGCTGTGGACTTTGGAACTATTTTCGTAGGCGAAATAGAGCGAAACAGGCGATTTGGTTACTAAAATGTAAGTCACTTGATATTTAGTTCTTGTTCATTAAACTGTACGCTGTATAAAATCAGTATCACATTTGTAATCATGCTGATATTTGGAGAAAAACGGCGCTCTTTGTGTAATATTGGTTAACTATATTAAATTATATAAATATGTAAGATATACAGGGTCATTTTTGCCCCTTATCCTGAATTCTGGTGCATTCTAAAGGCATTTTAATAGACTAAATCACGCAGTGAAAGCGCACACTCTAAATATGCACGTGCACTAGTCTAACCTACTAGACTACGTCACGTATTGCATGCGTGCACACAATGGGTGTGTTTTTGTTTGGTTTTGTATATTGAGGGACATACGCGATCATTTCAGATCGTTAAATCAACAATTACGATATCATAGACCAGGGGTCTCAAACTCAATTTACCTGGGGGCCGCTGGAGGTAGAGTCTGGGTCAGGCTGGGTCGCATCAAGTATTCCACAAAAAAGGAGCACAACTGATCCAATCATCTCAATCTTTATTATTAACAGTTCTTCAACATTAATGTTTCTTCCAAACATGAACTGTTCCTCTGAATTTGAACATTCCTTTCTGAACGTTTTTTCATGAACATGAACGGTTCTTCGGAACATAGGCTTCTCTTGCCTACTCCTTGCTGCCAGAGACCTGGCAGCGCTTCCTCTCACACAGCTGAGACACATTTGGCTTGAGGGAGGAAACAGTTGAAACCTTCAGTATGGCTTGAAGATGTCTGGACCTGTACTTTGACTTATTGAAGTTCATGGTGGAGAAGAGCTTTTCACATAGATGGGTGCTACCACAAAGGCACATGGTCCGCTTGAACTTCCTGGAGAGCTCAGGGAAGGTGGGTGGGAATTCACTCAAAAACTGTCCAAGCTTGTCTGTGTTTCTACTCACCTCCCTGAACTTGACTTTGAGTTCAGAATTGCACTGCAGGTCAATGAGCTCCGTTTGAAGTACAGGAGGAGCATCTTGCACATCAAAGGAGAAAGGGTCAGCAAAAATTTGAAAAGTGGCTCTGTGTGTCTTGAAGTCTGCAAACCTACGATCAAATTCCTCCTGTAGCTTCATAATGGCATCAGCATACTTCTCACCATTGAATCGTGTGCCCACATCCATGAGTGCCTTGCATGCAGGGAAATGGCAGAGGTTTGTCTGAGAGAGCTGGGCTTTCCATAACACAAGTTTTGTGGAGAATGCTCTCACATTGTCATAGGCAGCACTGACAAGCTGCCCCTGGCCTTGTAACTTCTTGTTCAGTACATTCAGTTCCTGTGTGATGTCTACAAGAAAAGCAAAGTCCATGAGCCATTTGGAATCACTTAACAGAGGAACAGCCATCCCATCCTTCTCCATGAAGGCTTTCACTTCTGCACACAACTCAAAAAACATCTTCAAGACGTTTCTCCTACTGAGCCAACGTACCTCTGTGAAGTAGAGCACATCCTCATATTCTGACTCTATTTCCTCCAAAAAGGCGCGGAACTGCCGGTGCTTTAAGCCCCTAGATCTGATATGGTTGATGCATTTTACAACAACAGACATCACATTGTCAAACCTCAAGAATTGGTGCAAAGGGCCTGCTGATGGATAATGCAGTGCAGAGCAATGGCCTCCTCCACATTCTCCTCTTCCAGTTTTCTTTGAACAAGTGCCACCAGTTTTTCTTCCTGTCATTGATGGCGCTCCATCGGTTGTTATTCCAGCAAACCTCTTCCATGGCAAACCGGCATCCTCAATAGCACCACACAGCAGGCGGAATATCTCCTGAGCGGTGGTCTGACCATGCATTGGAATCACAGTGAGCAACTCCTCGATCACTTCAAAATTGTCGTTAACACCACGGACATATACTGCGAGCTGTGCAGTGTCAGTGTTGTCCGTGCTCTCATCAAGAGCGACAGAGTATGCACAAAAACGTTTGGCTTTCTCACGAAGTTGAACATATATGTCTTCTGACAGGTCAGAAATGCGCTCTGCCACTGTGTTAGCTGAAAGGCTGATTTTGCTAAACTGATCATTCTTTTCTGGACAGACTTTACTTGCAGCTAGTAACAAACACTTTTTGATGAACTCGCCTTCCTTGAACGGCTTTCCGGCCTTAGCAATAATCTCACTCACCGTGTAGCTAGCTTCGACTGCTGCTTCATTCTCTTTTTTTGCTTTCTAAAATAACTCTTGTTGCCTCAATAGACATTTTTTAAGATTGGCAACCCGGTTCTTTCTCTCATCTCCCTGGTATTTTGTATACTCCTCAGCATGCCTAGTTGAGTAATGACGTCTGATGTTATATTCCTTATACACAGCAACTTTTTCTGTACATATGAGACACGTAGGGGTGCCCCTGTGCTCAACAAAAAAATATTCCGTCTCCCACTTTTCCTTAAATTGCCTGTGCTCGTCACCAACCTTTCTCTTCACAGCACGTTTTGAGAGCGACATGACTGGAACTGGGTGATAGCATATATTTTCCGTTCACTTGGTGTCACACACGTTTCAACAAGTGATAGGTCGTTCGTGAATGAACCGGCTGGTAGGTGAACGTTGCGAGCTGGCTCGCATATCTGAAGAGCCGACTCTTTAAAAAAAAAAAATCATCATGTAATAATGAAATAATTAAAAATTTTAATTTTATTTAAAATAATATACTAATTCAAAGAACAATAATAAAAAAAATGATATAGGCCTAAAGGCACACACATTCGTTTCGACTGTCTGATCAGCCTCACATTCTGTTCCTGTCAATCCCGCGGCGTCAACCAGTTATACTGCATGAGCGAGCCAACTCACACAAAGTGTAATTTCTGAATTCAAATATCTCATAAAATAAAAATAAGGTCAGCATTGTGTGTGTGTGTGTGTGTGTGTGCTAGTTATTATACATAACTAGTGACATGCATAACATGCATGCTGGTTATAACATGGAAGAGAGAAAAAGAAGGATCAGTTTAATTAATTTTTCTTTAATATGGGTTCTATTATGTTGTTCAGATTCAGATTGTATTTGTTTTGAATGTTGTTTCTATACATTAAAAAGTTGTAATTTAAATGCAAATGTTTAATAGTATTCTTTTTTCATAACAAATCAATGCATTTTTAAAGATATTGTGAGACATTGTGAGTATGAGTTCATTTAATAATTTAATTAGAATTGTTTCACACCTGTCATAGTCAAAGTCATAGTTAAAACATTTATTTTTTAAAGAGCCATTTGTGAGCTAAAAGAGCCGGGTCTTTTCAGCGAGCTGAGTCAAACGAGCCGGCTCACGAAAAAGAGCCGGAATGTCCAAGTACTTTGCGGTTGGCTTGACAACCGTTGACAACAAACGCCGCCGAAAGGTGTCACGAGATCTATGGTAGCCCATAAGTGATAACAAAATAAAACAAAAGTGCGGCGAGCGCGGCATACGCAACGACTCAGCAAAAAGGTGCGTTTCAGAATAACTCGCGGGCCGCACTAACACTAAACTTTGATGTCAAGTGGGGGGCCACGGGCCGCGAGTTTGAGACCCCTGTCACAGACATAGACGATATATATCGCACACCCTACAGCACTGGCCCAATCGGGCAAGTGACCGTTCCGTCTACTGTCCCGAGCGTCGTTCACACTGGCCCCGGGCCATCGGGCAGTCCTTATTGTCGAGCCCTGACCAATCAAATGACGACTTTGAAACTCCTGATATTCCTGCCATGTGCATCAGACATTCAGCCAAAGGTCCGTGGGCATGACGTCTGAGGCTGAGACTAAGTGCAAGTAGGCTTTGAATGTTAAATACAATAATGCTAAGTAAAATTAATCTGTTATACTGAAGTGTACTTTTTGAGAGATATTTGTTTACTTGTGCATTCTTGAGCGCTTGAGCTTAACTAAGACTTGAGTGTTTGAAGACATTTAAGAGGTTGTTGTGTCAACCTTGATTTATTGCAATTTTGAGGTGTTCAGTTTTATTTTGATTTTAGAAAATAATCATGTGATTATCATGCTCTCCTCATAAATCAACTGTTTCTTGTTTTTCACTGGCATGTCTCTTAGGTGTTGAGGACTAGTGCATCTTTGAGCCTACATTCAGTACAAGTAAAATACATAAAGCTGCAGTCCGGAACTTTTTTTGGTTAAAAATTATCCAAAATCAATTTTTGAGCAAGTACATATCCAGCCAGTGTTCAAAACTATCTCCTTATCTTAGCTCGATTCACAACGTAATGAGCTTGTAATAATGTTTTATAATAAGAGCGACCTGGTGGATTTCCGCGGGAAATTCGAGCATGCAGCAGTTTGTCTTTGCGTCATTACACATTATTGCATCTGTCTGTAAACAAAGGAAGGAGTCCCAGCTACTCGGCTTTATCATGTGAGGATGCAGCTTGTAGCGGATCATTTATAGCCTTTTCTCACAGCAGCTAAAATAATTAAATGTATCATTTTGATGGCGGATTGTAATCCAGAAAGATCCAAATGACAATCATCAGTGACAACTGGAGATTCACCTGTAGTCAAAAGCAAAAGACTTCGGACTGCAGAGTGGCTACAGAAATTGAAATCCTCAGGTAATGCTAATACACATTAAATACACAGTCACACAATGCTGATGTTGTTAACATTAACAATTTGAGAACGAAGTATAACAGTAATAATAATTTGCACGGTTTGACATGATATGAGCTAAGTGATCGTTGGATTTAATCATCAATGGCAGCGTGATTTATTGTAGGCCTAATGCTTTTTTTCCTCAGATGGTCAGAACAAAAGTGGCAGACATGTTACTTACTTGTTCAGCTGATATTTTCTAGTGAAAATTCTTATTTTGGTCATACTTTCAAGACATAGAATCTATGATTCTGAAGTACAGCATCCACACCAGTGTAGTGATTGACATCAAACATTAGGTTCATTTGCTGAGGAGTCGTGCCGAGGCACAACGCACATAATGATAACAATTCCGCATATGACTGCAATCGCAGGTTTCAAACAGAGATGCCGACAAAGAGGAAAAATGCCGGACTGCAGCTTTAAGTACTGTTAAAATCAGTAACTCAAAGACTGCATTTACACTGCAGGTCTTGATGCCCAATTCCGATTTGTTGACTTTAAGCTGCATTTTCTCTTATACACTTGGTGAAACAACCCAAGGTAGATGTACTGACCCGGAAAAGCTTAGGCTGAAAAGGAATTAACAACGGCATGATTTTCAATTGATGCAGACGAAATGATAATACAAGCTTTTGCTTTCCACACCATCTTTAAAGGTCAGCAAAACATTGGGTTGAGACTCGTCCTCCATTGCTCCACTGAAAAGAGTCATGTGATTACGGTTGGTGTCAACCTGAGTTGACATCATTCGCCATCATTGCTTTTTCAATAACGTACGACTCGCATTGACAGGAATATCTGATCTACACCCCTTACATGCAAATGATTGTATCCAAATTCATAGAAGATTTATTTCCACATAATGAGGCTTGAAACCTATCTGAGAATATTGGAATCCATGTGCCTTTTCCTGCTTACACGTTCGTGGGTCATATCCGATCTGTGCCACATGGGAGGAAAAAAATTGGAGTTGGGTCAACTGAACCATGTAATGTAAATGCAGTCTAAGACTTTTACTCAAGTTGTATTGGAATTGGTGACTTGTAACTTGTAATGGAGTCATTTTAGCTGTAAAGTATCTGTACTTTTACTCAAGCTTGGTTTTCAGGTACTCTTTACACCTCTGGAACGGGTGCTCCTTATTTTGCCACACTGAAGGTGGCAAACCTAAGCAAATGTTTCTTAAAATCAAACAGGGAAAAACAAATCAGAAAATGACATTACAGACAAAATATGTTGGTTGGCAACAACAAAACAATGGCTGCTACTTGCTACTGTGTTTTCAGCACTCATTTTCCAAAGTATTTGTTCCATTTTAGACCAACCTGGTCCCACCTTTCTATATTGTCAGCACATGAGTTAACACACTTGGCTGTGATGCAAAGTTGTTAGTTTAACTTGTTTTCTCCGTTTTAATGTGAGGTGCTGCGAGGGAAATGTGTGGAAGAACCTTTTTGCATCTGTATTAATTGGTGGATGCAAAGTGATCAGAAACTCTGCTGGACTGTGATGAGGTAGAAAATTGTGACCTTTTGGACCAGATGACCAGAGTTTCACAGGTTTGTAATTCCTTTTATACAGGCCTGAGAGAAGTGTGAACATGTTGGATAAAAGTTTCACAGCGCTAATTGGAGGAAAAGTGGCTGGCTCCAAAATGCATTGTAGTCACATGCAAAAAGAAGAGAGAGAAAAATAATAAGAAAGAACTAGTTTTTTTCTGCACTATACTGTTAAAAAGTTTTGGGTATGTCTTATTAAATTATTTATATATTATGCATCATGCATTAAGTTGATCAAAAGTGACAGTAAAGACATTTATAATGTTGCAAAAGATTTCTATGTCAAATAAATGCTGTTCTTTTGAACTTTCTATTCATCAGTGTTTGCTAGTTTGTTGCTAGGTGGTTGCTATGGTGCTTTGTTACTAGATGATTGCTTACATCTCAAGTCAGAAAAGTTTACTCTTAGGTATTAGGTCCCTTCTTGAATGTATGTCTTTGATTTTGTCACTTGTTTTATTGTCAATGGCTAAAAATCAAAGTAACAATTGTACATGCAACCCCAGAGAATTGTAGACATGTACAAACGTATCTGAATGCACTTTTAGGAAATGTTCTGTGTTACATATTTTTATCGGTTTATGCCGTCATACCGCGACTATTTTTGGCCAGGAACACAACGTTACCGTCGGACCGATGTTTGCTGGGGTTGATAAAGAATAGCAAAGCTTGTTAAAAAATATACAGTGGCCTATTTATTCAGTTTTTGATGAGAACTTAAAAGCAGCATCAGTGGTAAGAGGTCTAAAGGATCTGGACTAGCTTGTGCAATCTATATTCAAAAGATAAACACAATCAAAAAGTCTTCTACATGTATTCTACATCAGAGAGACTTTAAGGATCATTTCTAGACAGCAGAGAGAAAATCTATCAACAGAGCTGAAGGCAAAAGAGGAGAGAGACACTGGGATACAAAAGAACAACAAGCTCAAGTTTGTGTTTGGACTTTTGTCTGATAATTGCATTGTATAAATCATTGCATTTAGAAAGTTCCATTACCACAAAGAATAGTTTGCATTGTCTTGGTGAAATTCTCTTGCTGAATAGCCAGAAGAAAAAAAAAGATGCATGAATATCCCAGCACTCAACATCATCTCCCTAATTGCCTAATTCAAATAAAGACATTGAAAAAGGGTCCGTGAGAATGTGGCTGTCTATAAAGAACCGCATAATCAGAGCATTTATCCCTTTGCAGCTTGTCCTCTATAAGCAGGAATTGGAAGGGAAGCAGAGAGCTATGCAACTATCTGTATTTTTCTGTGGACTTTTTTGGTAGACTGTCGTTTGAATTGCCACTCTTAATAGATTCCTGATGAACTGAAAATCAAATTCAGAAGTGGACAGTGTCTGTGAAAGCATCTACACTGGCAGCACCAATCGCACCTTGCTAAGGCTGGTAATTTCATGGGTTATCGTTTCCTTTGATCCTGCCTGGTTGTCTATATTTGATCTTTTCTCATTACGGGGAGCACAGAGTCACCAGTTTAATGATGTATCGGCCTGTTAGGGCGCAACTGAAAAATGAACTGTACAGAATTGATTGAATATACTGTATAATATCTACTTTCAAAAGACATCCTGTGTTGAGATTCAATACAAAATGTTCTCTTTCACAGGCCAAAAACAAGTCAGAAATACAATTTACCTCAAGTGGGCTGAATGTAAAAATATTTATAGGTTGTTGGTTAATAACTTAAAGGAGTAATTTCTCAGTGAATCATTATTTTCTTTGATCTTTCTGAGATATAAGAGCTGGTTGTTGCAAAGTTATTGAAAGATAAGTATGAATAGTAAGAATAGTAGAAGGGAACCCTATATAAGCAAAGTTGTGTGCCTAACTTACTTAATTTATTTTAATTTTAATTGAACAGTTCTCTTTGTGTGCGTCTCTCTCCAACACACACTCACACACACTGCTAAGTTCTTGTTCGTATTTTGCTTTGGGGTAAAAATAACTTTGAATTACCTTTGCAGCGTTGTACTGTTAATGTGTCTTGACGCAGTCCACACTGCTAAGAGCAACGTTTAGATGAATATGTGAATATGTGCTGCACGCTTTTCTCTCAATAACAAAATAAACACAACAAATACAGCGGTGCAAAAAATAGTAAGAAAGCGTCTGATCTGATCATATCGATATGGATATGTTTGCACCAGCTCTACGATTCAGCACTCCAGTCAAGAACCGTTACATTTCTTTATATCACTTTATACAATATAGCATAGCCTATTGCTTCAAAGCCACAAATATCATAACTATCTATAGGCCTACTGTTATTACGACATGTATTCAAGAAATTTATTAAAGGGGTCATGAACTGCATTGTTTTATTGTTTTATAATGTTTCCTGGGGTGCAATTATAATGTTAGTATGCTTTTTATATCCAAAATTGTCATAATTTATAAATAAAAGGCATTTTTTCTACCCTGATTTTAGCCCTCTGGTTTGAACGCTCTGTTTTAAGGGCCGTGTCTGCTGTGAGACTTCAGTGTAAACGCCCACTGCTGTGATTGGCTAACATCTTTCCATTTGAAATAGCCAAGTATTACTCTCTCTTTTAGCGCGTTTTTACTATTACAGCTCTCAAGGTTAACTAATCGTGAAAAGTGTTGCATTACAGCTCTCAAGGTTAACTAATCGTGAAAAGTGTTGCATTACATTAATGTTAATGTTAATATGGTGTGGTGTTTGACGAACACCACTGCCTGCTTTTTTGCCTCTTGAAACCTTTCAACGACTGAGATCTATGGCATTATATTTAGATCGTGGCATGAAAGGTTGCAGAGATGAACACTCTGTAGCCGATCAGAGACATGTTGCGCGCATGAAAGCAGTGATCTCGTCATTGCAACTCAATTTCTGTACACTAACAAATGCTTTCATCTTCACTAACAGTGCAAACGCAATATAACTAAGAGATTCGTTGAATAAAACGGGAGTTTTGCGCGTCAGTCGCGCTGTTTGATTGACAGCTTCAGTGCACGCTGCTCCAACGATTGCAAAGGGAGCTTTCTTTGATCGCTTTCTTTGTATAATTTAATCACCGTTAAATAACAGATTATTTTCATCCTACTAAGAGAAACAACGCAAGTTGACGTTTAGTCACGGGTTTGATTTACTGACACACAAACAAAGAACATCTGACTGTACATGAATCATTACATATCAGATCAGGCATTAGAATTAACACAGTTACTTACATGTTGCATTACTGTCGAGTCCAGGCACTGCACAATATTTTGTAATCCTCAATGGCATGTTTATTGCTTGGTAGCTCGATCCGGTTTAGCACCACATAGGCCTATGTCACTTAGGCTACCTATTCTATTGCATGTCATGCACGAATCAGTGGGCGGGGCTAAACAGGTAGTGATGAAGTAGGCGTTGATCTTCTTCTGCAGAGGCGGTGCTTGCTGCCCTTTGAAGTCATAGATCCCCACTTTGAAAATCCTGTCGTTTGCTGGGTCTGGTGTCAATTAAAGCTTAACAAGGAAGTTTTCAGCTGGAGCACCACTGCCTGCTTTTTTGCCTCTTGAAACCTTTCAACGACTGAGGTGACAACGTCCCCAAAGAGGCCAGAAGGGGAAAGCTTCCTTCTCTTTAATACCAGACAAATTCAACCATAAATGCCTCTCTGAGGCCACCAGGGCTGCCATAGACCGGCCAATTGATTTGGCCATCTCCTTGATTGCCCAAAGAGATAAATCTGTGGCACAGCCCGAGGTGTGGAGATTGGGAAAAAACAGCAGGCCTCGATGAGGAGGTTGTGATTTTGACAGCAGGAAACATTCATCTAATTTACTCTTTGACGAACTTCCTGTTTCTCGGCCAGCCAATCAATTTAATTTATCAACGGCATGGGACACAACCTCCATAAGCTCCTCATGAAGAGGAGTGTGAGGTGGTGAGTCCTCAACATCTCCTGCCTTGATGCTAACAATATCCAACTATATTGCACTCATGTACTGTAGATTCAAATTTAGCTTAGCTATCTATGATCACATTATCTTGTGAACACAGTATAAACAATGACTTGGCCCATTATTCTTTTCAAAATGTCTGTCTGAAAACATCTGTAAATTAAATCCTGAAGGGCTTATTTATTTATTTTTGCTGCATTACCATTATTGATTTGGCTCTTTAAAAAAAAATCACCCTGATTACAGTTCTGTACCCAAGAATATAGAAGTTAGTATACCTAGTATTGGGTCCAGGTGTTGTCAGTCAAAAGATCTGAAAAGAATAATGAGTCAAGTGATTGTTCATACTTCCTGTGGCAAAAGGAAATTACCACTTGTTTGCAGATTTGAGCCACTGGATGGTGATGTATCAGGCTCCAGCTTTTTTTGACATTTGAGGTAAATGAGCAAGCAGTTACAGTTTTTTTTTTTGTCCTGTCTTTTTCAGCAGAAAATGAAAACATTGGAGGGTGGGAAACAGGGATGTGTGATAAATTTGTCTCCTAGGTAGTGCACCAGCTGTTCCTTTTCCTTGACTGTGGCACTTGATAACTTGGCTGCATCTAAACTGATTAGCTCGGTTTGAACACTTGTTCTGTACTGCTTCATCCTTATGAGTGTCAGACTTATTATGGAGAAGAGAAAGAGAGAAAAACAGTGGAGACAATGAGCTGGTGGTGCAGATGGTTGTCTGACCCGCTGGAAGCCCGGGCATCCACAGATGAGATGAGTGTTTGTGCTCAGGTCCTGTAATTGGTTATTAGAGTCAAACTGCACACGATGCAGCCTCATGCTGTCATAAATGAGGAGAGAGAGAGAATGAGCTAGAAATGAAGGAAGACGGCAACTTTGAATCTTCTTTATAGCTCATTACAACATAAATAGATAGATAGACTTGTTTTCATAACTTGTTTTCATTATGGATTTATTTAAACATATATTAAATAATTAAGACATCACTAACAGGTTAAGTAAAATAAAATGAATATAAAAAATATATATATATAGGCTAATATAGTGCATATATTTAGCGAAAGAGTTAATTTCTCTAGCGAACTAACAAGCTGTGGCTTTTCTGAGGTAAATGTGTGACATTGTTTACAAGCTGTTTTATTGACGTCTTTCCGCGGTTGAAACACTGACTTGATACGTTTCGGTAAGTTGTATTGTATCTTTCAACATACCTGTGTATAGAAGTTCATTCATGTTCATTCTGTAACGGGGCAGTCGTGGCCTAATGGATAGAGAGTCGGACTTGTAACCCAAAGGTCATGGGTTCGAGTCTCAGGTCCGGCAGGGATTGTTGGTGAGGGGAGTGAATATCCAGCGCTCTCTCCACCCTCAATACCACGACTGAGGTGAGACCCTTGAGCAAGGCACCGTACCCCCAACTGCTCCCCGGGCGCCGCAGCAATGGCTGCCCACTGCTCCGGGTGTGTGTTCACTGCTGTGTGTGTGCACTTGGATGGGTTAAATGCAGAGCACAAATTCCGAGTATGGGTCACCGTACTTGGCCACATGTCACTTCACTTTTTCACTTTACTTCACTTCACTTCACTTTTTAACTAGTAGTGAAGAGGAAGTGATGATTGCGTTCACTCGCAGTTTGAACTGAGCTATACAGCGTCTGTTACGCCACATCAAAAAGTGTCAAAACGGCATTTATTGTTTGAATTTTGTGATAAAATCGACAGAATTTGAAAAAATGACACTTAGTTTCTTATCGAAAGTAACAAAACACAGAGCCCGTTTGGGATTATTGGCGGTTAATGTTGGTTACAAAATGATTAGGCTATGATGCATTACCTTGTGTGCCCCCCTTCTGGATTGTGTGGATTGCCTGTGACTGACTGTATTCGTCGTGTAACTGCATGAACCGAACCGTGACATCCGTACCGTACGGTTCAGGACGAATACCTGTACCGTTACACCCCTAATAAATAGATAGATAGACAGATAGATAGATCTAGACAGGTAAATAAATAAATAATAATAAAAACAACAATAAAGAAAATTGCAATAATATTAAGAGAAATAGCCAGAAAATGGAGAGGGTTGGTAACACCCTACACTCTTAAAAATAAAGGTTCCAAAAGGATGTTTTTACAGTGATGCAATAGAAAAGCCATTTTTGATTCCCCAAAGAATCTTTCAGTGAACACTCCTTAAAATAACTTTTTTCTTCTTGAAGAACATTTTATAATATATAGAACACTTTTCCAGTATAAATAACTGTTTGATCATTCAATAGGTTTCATGGATGATTCTGTGGAACCGATAGATGCCAATGAAGAACTTATATTTTTAAGAGTGTATGGCACGGAAAAGCGGATTAGATTAGAGGACTGTTACCCGTTGAACCAGGACTTTGTTAAAAAAACATTTATTATGGTTTACACAAAAATATTAGCAGCTCAACTGTTTTTAAAATTGATAATAATAAGAAATGTTTCTTGAGCAGCAAATCAGCATATTAGAATGATTTCTGATTGTCATGTGACACTGAAGACTGGAGTAATGATGCTGGAAATTCAGCTTTGCATCACAGGAATAAATTACATTTTAAAATATATTAATTTAGAAAACAATTATTTGAAATTGTAATGTTTCACAATATATCTGTTTTACTGTATTTTAATAAAAAAAGAGACATCAAAAACTTTTTAAAAATCTTACCGACTCCAAACTTTTGAATGTTTATTTTATTTTATTTTATTATTTTACTTTTACATTCAAGGTCAACATCTTGCTTTTTTCATTAACAGGCCATTTTTCATTAGACATCTATATTAATGTTCTCACAAGCAATACTGTGATCGGTTGTATTCGTAAACGAGTTTTAATAATGTTAAAAATCGCCTTGATAGAACAAGTCAGTGCAGTTCACAACCGTTCAGATCTGCACAGACAGACTGCAATAAACAACACTCAGCTAACCTCATTATACAGACGCTACCTGCATATTATTTTAATTACCTCCCATCCTGCCAACACACCTACACGCGGCTTGGCAAGCCGGGCAGGTGCGTAAAGGGACGATAAAAGAGCAAGACATTCCCAGAGCAGGTGTAAAATGTTGGAAAGTTTATCTGTGTAATCTGTCTCTATAAATACTCCTTGGAATATAAAAGCATTTAGAAGAAAGATTTCGCTTTTCAGTCTCTTCCGCTCGAGCAATTAAGTTGTGGCTGGAGTCATTAGCGTCTCCACTCCCACAAACAAACTTAAAAGTGAAGGCAATTACCAGCAGCATGCTGTGATTTCGAGGGTGTTTTTGAAGATGGGTGGGCTGAGTTTGTGTGTGTGTGTGTGTGTATGAGCGTGTCTCTGATGGGGCAGCAAAATGGCAAACACCAAAATAGCATTTATCTGAACACAGGTGGTTGCTGTTGGTTAAAAAAAACAACAGTGCAGGAGCCAAGTAGACAGCAAACTCTGCCTTTCCATCCCTTTTTTGTTGTGTGGCTTTAAACCGAGCGTGAGCAGTGGGCCTCCCTAGCAGTGCCGTCCTATGCCAGGAGAGTGCCAGCCTGGTTTGGGTAAAGACGAGGACAGCAGAGAATAAACACTAATGACGCCCATATGGTCCCACAGATAGATTAATGAAGCAGAGACTGTTAGAAACAGACCACAGAGATGCAAAGACAGGAGTGGAAAAGCAAACTGAATGAATAAATAAGTTGAAAATAAATAAATAAGATATGGAAATTAATGATAGGAAACGGGAAGTGAAATATTTACTCTCATTCGGAGGAAACAGCCGGAGACACAGATTTACTGGTTACATATCACTGCAGACTGACTGATGTCCTACTATCAAAACTTTCATTTTTATATAGATAATGTGACTCGTGTTGGGGTCTCCAAACAAAAGCCTTTATCTAAAACTATATTTTTATGTTATTTGAAGAAAATATTCAAAACCCGCTGCCACAATGTTTTGGGTGCTTGCCAGGTCATTGCTATGCTGTTGCTAGAATGTTATGAATAGTTGCTAGGTGGGTATAGGTGGTTGCCAGGATGTTGCTATGCTGTTATGGGTTACTAGGGTGTTCTAGGGCAGTGGTTCTCAACTCCAGTCCTCGGGACCCACTGCTCTGCACATTTTGTATGTCTCTCTTACCTGACACACTCAGTTCAGGTCATGGAGTCTCTCCTAACGAGCTGATGATCTGAATCAGGTGCGTTAAATAAGGGATACATACAAAATGTGCAGAGCAGTGGGTCCCGAGGACTGGAGTTGAGAAACACTGTTCTAGGGGGTTGCTAGGTGGTTTATGTATGGTTGCCAGGTCATTGCTAGAGTGATATGGCTGGGTATGGGTGTTCTGGGTGAATGCTAGGTGGTTTCCAGGATGTTGCTATGCTGTAATTGGTTACTAAGGTAATTGGGGGGTTGCTATGTGTTTGCCAGAACATTTCTTTGCAGTTGCTGGTGTGTTTTGAGTGGTTGCTAGGATGGTTATAGGCAGTTGCCAGGCCATTGCTAGATTGTTCTGGGTGTTCTGGGTGGATGCTAGATGGTTAAGGGGGGTTGCCAGGATGTTGCTATGCTGTAATTGGTTTCTAGGGTTTTCTGGGAGGGTTGCCAGGTAGTGCTGGGCGGTATGACCAAAAATTTATATGACGGTGTTTTTCAAAATTATATCGGTTTCACGGTATATGACGGTATTTTTTCCCCCTATGCATGACCGGAAATACTGCAGTAGATTGACTAGAATGCCCTGTTTTACTGTCATGATGAGTGAATATTGTAGAAAAATTCCACACTAGAGTTAATGCAGGTTTACAAAGCCCCACAAAATGATGCTGTGGGGAGACAACAATAATAAAACACAGACCTGCAACACACTCATTACAGATGCATGAATGTTAAAATATGACCATGGAGATAGAAAAAAAAAAAAAGAGTTGAGGGCACCTTAAGCATTTTATAAATCTAACCCTATATAACAACAAACTGCCAAAACGAGGGAGAAACGCGGAAGAGCATTTAAACTGTCTAAGGATATTTTCAGTACATTTAAGAGCACTACAGTCTCTGAACAAATGACACACGTAAGTTTAACACAGAAAGAATAACGCAGTAAAATTTTTGCCCATTCTTCTTTGAATTGTCATTCTATTTATTAACTTACATCATCTTCTGTGTAGCAGAATAATAACTCATCACGGCGCTGCGTGCAGAAACCGCTCTATCTCGCGCACCGCGTGTAGTTTGAATTCTCCGCTGTAATCAAGGGCTGAATCCGAAATCGCCCCCTATAACCTAAAATAGGGCATTATTTGAGGCAACAGCCATTTGTAGTGGTGTCCGAAACCATAGTGGACGTTATTGAGTGCACTCATTCAATCTCACATTGCACCGCAATAATGAGTGTACAGCCGATGTACACACAACGGCTGTCCGAATTCACTCACTCGTTTTCATTCACTCTTTCAAGTGAACAATACAAGTGGATAACGTAGGGAATAGTGAATGAGGCTTTATGGGGTGATTTCGGACTTACCATAGGCTGTGATGCGATCTCAGCTGTGCTCTCACTAGAGTGCAAAAGTGAAACGGGACCCTCTCAAACAGTGACGCCGCGCCGCGTTTGAACGTTGATTAAGCGACACATACCGGTATTGCGGTATCATCAAAATTCATATCATAACAAAAATAAATACCGGTATTCGGTATGAACCGGTATACCGCCTAGCACTATTGCCAGGACGTTGCAAGAGTGTTATGGGTGGATGATTGGGTGTTC
Source organism: Anabarilius grahami (assembly GCA_003731715.1). Taxonomy (NCBI): domain Eukaryota; kingdom Metazoa; phylum Chordata; class Actinopteri; order Cypriniformes; family Xenocyprididae; genus Anabarilius; species Anabarilius grahami. The sequence goes on along the minus strand of RJVU01027559.1, from coordinate 2,370,106 downwards.
TGGGTGGATGCTGGGTGGTTATGGCTGGTTGCCAGGATGTTGCTAAGCTGTAATGGGTTACTAGGCTGTTCTGGGGGTTGCTGTGTGTTTGCCAGAACATTTATTTTATTTGTAATTTTTTTTGCAGTTGCTGTGGTGTTTTGAGTGGTTGCTAGGATGGTTATTGGTGGTTTTCAGGATGTTGCTGTGCTGTTATGGGTTACTAAGGTGATATGGGGGGTTGCTATGTGTTTGCCAGAACATTTCTTTGCAGTTGCCGGTGTGTTTTGAGTGGTTGCTAGGATGGTTATATAAGGTTTCCAGGACGTCGCTATGGTGTTCTATGGGGTTGCTTGTTGGTTATGGGTGTTTGCCAGGTTGTTGCTATGCTGTTGAGAGCTTCTGAGGGGTTCCTATGTGATAACGAGTGCTTGCCAGGATGTTTCTTGAGTGTTATGGGTTGTTGCTAGGGTGTTTTGAGTGGTTGCTATGTGCATATGGGTGGTTTCCAGGATATTTCTATGTTGTTGCTACGTGTATATGGGTGTTTTGCAGGTTGTTGCCGTGCTGTTGCTAAGGTGTTCTGAAGGGTTGCTAGGTGGTTATGAGTGGTTTCCAGGATGTTGCTAAGCTGTGGTGTTCTAGGGGGTTGCCAGGTTGTTGCTATGCTATATAGGTGGTTGCTAGGTGTTGTTGTTTTTTTTAAAGCCAAACTGCACTTACACCTCCATTCCAATGTGTCTCTAATGTGATTGGATAAAAAAAACAACACTGTTACATAAGAGGATACGTTAACAGAAACATTTATATTATTTACGAAATTCAAAAAATGCTTTATCAAAAGCAGGAAAGAAAAAGACGATATTCCACAGCACAGTGATGTATATGATGATTTGAAGCATATGATATATTACTGAATGTACGTAGCTGAATGTAAATAACAAAAATGCATTTGCACCTTCATTAAATGCATGTTTATTTCAGGTGCAAATATTCAGAACTCTATATGGCTTGGGCCACTCCTTCAATGTCTGTAGGAATTTTCGTCCGGTCCGTCAGGCAAAAATGTGTATTGATTGTCACAGGAAGGAGTTAACCACAAATAGCGTGCCAAATCAGCTAGACTTCATGAAAACTGGTTGTCTTTTTCAGAAGGACCAAAAGCAATTGCAAAACAGATGGAATGAGCCATTTTTGGGACTGGATTACAGGAAAGGTACGGCTGTCATCAGCAGGCACAGCTCCCTTTTCTCTGCCATTAATTTTAGGTTTTAAACCCATTGTAAATTAGTTTTTCAAGCTCATCTCTCAGCCTTTCCCACATTCTCTCCACGGCAGCCATCATAAGTTATTTTGCTGGCTTCCTTCATATTCCTCCTGCATCAGTTGTTCTCTCCTCACCTCTCTCATTTCCTTGTTCTCTCCTTTCTTCCTCTGGCCCTTTTGTGCTGTGTTCTGTGCGGGGGTGAGTCTCTTTGGGCCCGGCTCCAAGCGCCCGCTGATGGCTGCGGGGCTAATTCAGCCCGACAGGACATTAATCATGTGCCTATCGAGATTCTTTAGGGTGACTGAAAACCGATTTGTGTGTGAGAGCACGTGTGTGTATGTGAGTGTGTACTTAACATAATGTGTGCACTAAATTACACCAGGCTGGAAATACGTAAATGAAAATTGATAGCTGATGTACAAATTATGACACATGGTTTTGCATGTGAAGTGACTGCTGCTTGTATAACAATGCAGACTTTAAGAAATATAAAGTTCATTTTCATATAGTATAGTGATTCTATGCTTTGCTTGCACCATGAAACATTACATAACTATTATATAAGAGCAAGACATTTAGAACAATGTGCATGTTAACACACTTTTAAAACAGTTTGTTTAATAATTTAAATAACATGAACGCAAGTCTAAATGAACACAAGTTTAACCAAGGAAAACATTTTAATTGGGCAATGCATTTTCAAGGCTTGTTGCTATTCATAGTATTGATGTTTCTTCTTCATCAGTAATGAACAAACTCTCACTTGTTCATTAAAGCAATAGTTCACCCTAAAATGAATATTTTTTCATAATTTACTCATCCTCATGTTGTTCCAAACGTAGGGTGCGTTTCCCGTACAACGATGTAGCTTGCTGCTTAACTGCCATAGCATGATGCATCGTTGAAGAAATCAACTAGCTAGTCACGGCTGTTTCCCGAAACCGTATTGTCGCAAATTTGTCTTTCAACTACGTTGGTTAATGATGTCACACAGGTGGTGGAGTAATAACTATCCATTTGAGATTGAATTAAAGTTATTATCTTAAAGGTGATACAGAGGATCTTTTCGTCGACCGAGAAACCAAAGACTGTTACTGAGTTTTTGAAATGAACGCATGCGTAAGAACAACCCCCCGCTTCACAGCTCATTTCGAGGGAACGACTCCCAAAACTTGTGCACGAGTATCGGAACACGAGTGTTTGTTTACCACCGGCATTCGCTGTGTTGTGTTAGTGGATTCATTATGTCGGACTCACCGCAGGTAACTCATAATCTGCAGTTGTTACTCCTGTCTCCTGACAAAAACATTGCATGCGGCGCCTGTAGAGTGTGGAAAGTTACTGGAGCGCGCAGCCGGGCACGTCTCTCACAAGGAACGTCATGGCACTGATTGACAAGCCAGAGGGCCAATCCGCGCACATCTCTCACAAGGAACGTCATGGAAGTGATTGACAAGCCAGAGGGCCAATCGTTCACGCGATGATCGCGTAAACGATTGGCTGATGTTTTTAAGGCCCTACCTCGTGCACAGATGATGTATATTAATATCATTCCTTTCAGTGCACCTAATAAATAGTCTTTTATCAGTTAGTAAAGACAGTTTCAAGTAATATTGCAAAAATGTATAAAACAAAACATCCTCTGTACCACCTTTAACTCTGTGTAAAGGAGATGTTTTCAAGGCTGTGCTGGTCACTGTTTTCCATGCAGTTACAATGAATGGAGACTGAGGCTGTTACGCTTTAAATACAAAACATAAAAGAACATGACATTAGTCCACCTGGCTTGTATATAATATTTCAGGTCTTTTGAAGTAATATGATAGCATAATGTGAGGAACAAACTGAAATTTAAGTTGAGGTGAATTTTGACCTTTATTGGGATGTACAATTTAAATATATTGGTATCTGTCAATATTGAATATTTATTTGTTTATGCTTGTTTCTGTATATTTTTCCATTTAGATTATCTTTGTCTATGCTTATATATCTTTAAAAATGCTGATGATTTAATAGCATTGTTAAATGTAATCTTTATCAAATGTCAAAATGAATATACTGTATATTCAACACCTTTCAAATGTTTTTTTTTTCAAATGTTTTAAAAAAACTTTTATTCAGCAAGGGTGCTTTAAATGATTAAAAGTGACTGTAAAGACATTTCTTATATATATATATATATATACATTTTATTTCAAATAAATGCTGTTCTTTTAAGCTTTCTATTCATGAAAGAATTCAGAAAAAATGTCACTGTATTCACAAAAATATTAAGCAGCACAAATGTTTTCAACATTGATAATATAATAATAAGCAGCAAAACAGCATATTAGAGTTATTTCTAAAGGATCATGTGACACTGAAGACTGATGCTGAAAATTCCGCTTTACCATCACACAAATACATTAAAGGGTCACAAAACCCCAGAACAAATATGTATAGGCTGCACATCTTTGAAAACACTAAAGGTACTCATTAATTTTATTTAAAAGTTAAAATGAGTTATTTTTGCATTTTTCAGAGCGATTTCTATCTTCCGGTTTGAAAAGCAAAGTCGGAGCAATGTCACAAAATTTGACGTCATCGTGTACTACCGGCAAGATTCGGAGTGCTGACTGGCTCCAAGTATGGGCTGGTCGAACATGCTGACGTCAAAAGATTCTGTATTTATTCATGAGAAAAAACTCATTCAATCCAATCACTGCGCTGTAGTATGCATAAGATTATAATTGTGGTATTATGCATGAGGAAGTATCACTTCTCTCGCCTCGGTCTCTTGTCATTCAGAGACATATAGTTGGTGTTCGTTTCCTCAGTGCTACAACACAAAAATGTGTTTTCCAGCGACGTGACCAGAGCTGAAGTCTGGGTGCATGTGGATTGTTTTGCTGTGATCTACCAGCACAAATGAAAATTTTCGCGTGAGATCGCATTACAGTGGAGAATTCAAATGTCAAATGTCACAGAATTCAAATGTCACAAAAGTGCGGCTCATTCACCTCTCATTCACCTCTGCCTGCTCCAGCTGCGTTCAAACACGCAGCACAGAATGTATGTTTCCCTCAGCACAAAAGCACATGAGTGTTGTTTTGTTTTTTGCCCACGATGTGGTCAGGTGGTGTAGCCTGTAAACTGATTTTGAGACTGTAGTGCTCGTAAACGTAATCAAAGTAGCCTATTGTTAGCCCTATTAAATATTCTTTCGCATTTCTCCCTTGTGCTTGGGAGTTTGTTGTCATTTTCTCCGTGCTCATATATTAATATTCATTATTCTGTATAATGAGTGTGTTCTATATCTGTGCTTCATTGGTTGTTCTCTTCCCCACCCCACACACCCCCACACCCACTTTTCCAGAGCTTTACACGCCCATTTTAACAAAGTTTTTTGAGCTTTGAGGTGTGAACAACCAGGGTAAAACGGGGGTTTCATGACCCTTTAAAGGGGACCTATAATGCTCCTTTTACAAGATGTAATTTAAGTCTCTGGTGTCCCCAGAATGTGTCTGTGAATTTTCAGCTCAAAATACCCCACAGATACTTTATTATAGCTTTGCACCTATTTGGGTGTGAGCAAAAACACACCATTTTTGTGTGTCGCTTTAAATGCAAATTAGCTGCTGCTCCCGGCACCCTTTCCAGAAGAGGGCGGAGCTTTAACAGCTTGCGCTTCGGTTGCTCAACAACAACAAAGATGGAGAATCTCATGCAGCCAAAATGACAATTGTCAGCAATGGTGTTCAGCCTTACGTTGTTCAAACCTGAGTCGGACACTGATGGAAAGACTCAGGAAGAAGTTATTTTTAGAATGCATCTAGACATTTCTGAATGGTTAGTGGATACATTTATGTAGTTGCTGTGGAGTTGATTAAACTCATTGATTAGCATGTGCCGTCAGGTTAATCGTTTGTGCAAATCCAGTGTTGAATTGACCCTCATTTGCCTTCACCTTTCTGGTGTAAAGAAATTATTTTCTTTCTCAGGTCTTGTGACATTTCTCTTCCATGTTGGTGCCATTGCTGACAGCATGAAATGGGAAGGGGTTTTAATACCCTTTTATAGTCAACTCCCTGCTGGACACCTGTGTAATGAATAATTAGACTCACCTGTGGTTGAATTCTTGTTAAATTAGACATTTGTAGTCTAAAATTTAGCTTTGCTCTAGAGACTTTCAGTGGGGTGTACTCATTTTTGCATCACCCTAATTTGAGTAAAACTGAAAATTTTGTTCTCCAAGTTATATTATTAACCTTACTTTCATGTTATAAGTTAAACAGATGTTATATAAAACTTAGTCTTGGCAACATTTTGGAAATTGTTTTTGTGTTCATTGAGATATTGTTTAAAATGTTACTTTTCAAAGGGGGTGTACTCATTTACGCTGAGCACTGTATCTCCCTTTGCAAATTTGAGCATTGTAACTTTTAAATTAATATATTTATATGTATTTATAATATTTATGTTTTTACTGTATTTTTGTTTTGATCAGTTGTTACTTGATCAAATTTACAATTTTGTCACAACTATAGGTTTTGGTGCAGACCAAAATGCATGTTGTTTGGTTGGTTGGCATATAAGCTGTGAAACAGTGGACAGATGTACAATTCATGTAGACTGTACGGGTTGAAATTGGTCTGAAAGCAATTTGTAAAAGTCAACTGCTATTGATGACATAATTTGGCAATGAAAGTATAATGCATTTTTAATTTATTCTTGCCTGTGCAAAAAATCCCTTCATCCAGCAGCTCACATTGGAATACAACACTATAAAATGGCATCTTCTCCATGTTACACTGCCACTAGTATTCACCTCAGCACTTGTTGATGATGTAATTGTACCGCGGTTCACAGCCAGATAATACAGTGAGAAAGAGACCTGCAAAGGCAGTGGAATTGAACTATTATGCTGTCTTGTTCTTCTATCTTACATAGAAAATACAATAGATGTAGATTGCAACCCTTGTAACTTGGTGTTTTGACACAAACACATTATTGCACGGTGGAGTGCAAACGGGTTACGAATTCTACACAAATGTTGTTCACGGAGGTGAGAAGTGCAAGAGGAGTGACTATGTGCCTCCTTTTTCATTCAAAGTATTCATTCAAAGCAAATACTTTAATCTGATATCTCTCAGACAGCATTTGAAACTCAGGTCAGACTCTCTCAGTCTGCGAGGTGTGAAGTCCAGAGGGATGATAATTCTTCAAGCTGTTGGGATTTGTAACCTCTTTGTGGAGGAGGACGCGGTGGGGTAATACAGGGTAGCCAGCAGTGGCCTGGGAGTCAATTAGTCACCGCAGTGCACAATACAAGCTGACAGCAACATCGGCCGGGCAGAGGGAACACACACAAACTCTCTTGCGCTCACTCCAGGCTATCAGAGAGAGCAGTCCCATGGCATCGTGCTCACCACCGCCTACAGCTTGTTAGAAGACGTACAAACTGGAGCTTGTGCGGAGAGCGAGGGCAAATATTTTAGGGTTATGAAATTCAAGAGGGAACAATAAATATGATGCACAGAAAAAGTGTGGTAACTGTGTTAGTGATAAAACATGAAGCCGGTAGGGTAGTTAATAATGGAGGCTGACACAACACGCTGGAGACCCTGAGGCTTGAATGCACTCAGGTAAAGAACAGTACGAGCGAAAGCCTTGAAAAGAGAGAAACCAACGCTCAAAACCTTGGCAAACCAAGGATGCCCCATTAGCCATCTTTTCAGGGTTGCTGGTGAAATTGGTCGGCTTTCTTGAGCCATGACGAGACCCGTGGCACCACAGTGATGTTTTTATTTATCAGCCTTTTCACAAATGTTCTGTAGACATGCCTTTTATATTCATTTATGAATATTTAGCTTGTTTTCAACAGCAATTAAAATTTTCAGTCTGATTTGACAAATGCATCCAGAATGCTAATTTTAGTTTGCAAACAATAACAGCGTGCAAATTCCACAGACAATATGTTGTTCGTCAATAATTTCCCTTTTAGCACATTGTGACCCTGGACCACAAAACCAGTCATAAGTTGCATGGGTATATTTGTAGCAATAGCCAACAATACATTGTAGGGGTCAAAATTATCGATTTTTCTTTTATGCCAAAAGTCTTTAGGATATTAAGTAAAGATTCATGTTCCATGAAGATATTTTGTAAATTTCATACAGTAAATATATCAAAAATGTATTTTTGTTAGTGGATATGCGTTCAGTAAGATCTTTTTCATGTTTTCGAAAGACGTCTCTTATGCTCACTAAAGCTACATTTATTCGGCCAAAAATATAGTAAAAAATATTGTAATATTGTGTAACTGTTTTCTAATTGAATATATTTTAAAATATAATTTATTCTTGTGATGCAAAGCTGGATTTTCAGCATCATTACTCTCTTCGGTGTCACATGATCCTTCAGAAATTATTGTAATAATAAATTGTTCTATTATTCTAAATTTGCTGCTTACTGTTTTTGCGTAAATCATGATTCTTTTTTTTTTTCAGGATTCTTTGATGAATAGAACGTTCAAAAGAACAGCATTTATTTGAAAATAATATTTTGTAACATTATAAATGTCTTTACTATCACTTTTGATCAATTTAAAACATCCTTGCTGAATTAAAGTATTAATTTCTTTTCAATTTTGAACGGCAGTGTACATTGCAGATACGTCTGTTTGAAGTGTGTTTTTTATCAGGAGGATGCAGTTATTAGAGTATTTGTTTATATGCAGTACTCTCTAAAAGGTCCCTGTTGGATATTACAATGACATTTAGCAGAAGGATTTGTGATGTTTATGATTTACAATGTATTGGAATCGTTGGAGCACATCATTACATTTGTTTTTCTATTTTCATTTTGATTTGTTTTTCCATTTCCTCTAAATCCTAAATGAGAAGTCCCTTTGGTGCAACTCTTGAGTTCCTGTTGTTGTTAACCTACTTTTGCATTATGTTGCCAAAGTACATTGCTAAACACAGCAATGCCATTCTTTTCTTGGAAGTACAAAATGCCAGGGGGGAACTGAATCTGCACAATACGTGGAAACGACCCCAATAACCAACAATGCATGCAGATACAATGTAAAGAAAAAGCAAATCGACACAACACAAATATTGCACCCGTCTTCTTTTATAAAGTATATATTCATGAGAAAAGGTATGGAGTGAATATTGTGCCATAATTAAACAAACAAATCCAGCATTTTGCAAGCAAACATGATCTGCTTTGCAAAGGAAAACTCGAGCCGCAAACAAACAGAAAGTGATGTGCAAATACAAATGTCAGTTTGAGCAAAAATGCAGAGGAGTAACAAATATATGTATTGTTTTACAAATATAAATAAATGAGCCTACATCATATTTCACAAATAAATACAAACCATCCTACAAATGGCATGTAACCTTTGAACAAATGCTAAATCTAGTGCTTACACCTGTCTGTTATGATTGTGAGACACTTGTCTTTTTATGAGATCTCTCGGCTTGATTTTCTCACAAATGTGTGCAGGCAAATTTTCTCACAAATGCAGTTGAGCAACTTCCTCTTCCAAAACAGCAGATGGCGCTTTGCTATCGGTCAATTTACGCTAGTCTCCTGAGAGAACAGACAGGTGTATGCACTAGATTTAGTATTTGTTCAAAGGTTACATGCCATTTGTAGGATGGTTTGTATTTATTTGTGAAATATGATGTAGGCTCATTTATTTATATTTGTAAAACACAATACATACATTTGTTACTCCTCTGTGTTTTCGCTCAAACTGACATTTGTATTTGCACATCACTTTCTGTTTGTTTGCGAGTTGAGTTTTCCATTGCAAAGCAGATTGTGTTTGTTTGCAAAATGCTGGATTTGTTTGTTTAATTATGTCACAATATTAACTCCATAAAAAGACTATAAATAATCTGCCTCACATGTAATATAACCTACTAGCTGGGACTTGTTCTTTATGTAAACAGACGTGACGTAATGACAGAAAGACAAACGGCGACATGCTTGAATTTCCCATGAAAACCCACCACCACCCGAATTATAAAACATTATTACAAGCTTACCGTTGTGAATCGGGCTAAGGTAAGGAGATAGTTTTGAATACTGGCTGGTTATGTACATGTACATTTTTAACCAAAAAAAGTTACGGACAGCAGCTTTAAATAGCGCCATTACGCCTAGTCTTATCACTGGTGTTTAAAGGGTCATGAAACCCCAGAACACATTTTTTGAGATGATATATGTATATTGAACAGATATGTATAGGCTGCACATCTTTGAAAACACTAAAGGTACTCATTAATTTTATTTAAAAGAATGAAATTAGTTATTTTTGCATTTTTCAGAGCGATTTCTGTCTTCCGGTTTAAAAAGCAAAGTCGGAGCAACGTCACAAAATCTGACGTCATCGTGTACTACCGGCAAGATTCGGAGTGCTGGTTGGCTCCAAGTATGGGCTGGTCGAACATGCTGACGTCAACAGTTTCTGCATTTATTCATGAGAAAAAGCTCATTCAATCCAATCACTGCGCTGTAGTATGCATAAGATTATAATTGCGGTATTATGCATGAGGAAGTATCACTTCTCTCGCCTCGGTCTCTTGTCATTCAGAGACAAATCGTTGGTGCTCGTTTCCTCAGTGCTACAACACAAAAATGCGTTTTCCTGCGACGCGACCAGAGCAGAAGTCTGGGTGCATGTGGATTGTTTTGCTGTAATCTACCAGCACAAATGTTCGCATAAAATCGCATTACAGAGGAGAATTCAAATGTCACAAAAGTGCGGCTCATTCACCCCTGCATACGGACACGCGAGCCGTGTGTATGTTTCCCTCAGTACAGCAGCACATGAGTGTCAGAACTGGAGTTTGAATACGAACACATGAAAAATACGATTGTTATGATATACACGCGGAGCGCGCATATGATCAGTTTCAGCGTGGAGCTCCGCTTTGTGTTTAACAACACTAGCCACGTGGCTCATATACAGAATAAAGTATCCGTGTTTAAAGTTTTTATAGACATATTGAAATATGTGTGCATACACCGTGCTGGTTCATGTTTGGTGCAGGAGAATGTGTGAAATATTTCACACATTCTCCTGCACCAAACATGAACCAGCACGGTGTATGCACACATACTTCATCAAGTCTTCTTCAAATTAAATATATGTGCAAACTGGACACTGATACAGTGGTGTATCTGAACATGATGACACGATTATTCTTATAGACAAAAGACTGATTTAGATAGAAAATTTAAAGAGAAATGGACAAAAAATAAACTTTGTCTTTATTCTTTCTGTGTTAAACTAAGTGTTGTTTATCATGTGACTGCAGTGCTTGTATATCATGAGACTGCAGTGCTTGTAAACGTAATCAAAGTAGCCTATTATTAGCCCTTTTAAATATTCTTTCGCATTTCTCCCTTGTGCTTTAAAGATGTTTTTGTGTTTATTGAAGGTGGGATATACAATTTGGAACCATTAAAACATATTCTGTATAATTTTTCTTTTTTTTTAAAGGTAGTTTTTTTAGTCAATAATATGTATTTCAGTTTTTCATTTTTTGTCTGATTTTATTAGTTTTTCTTTTTATTTCAGTTAGCGAAAAACATTTCAGAATCTTTTATTTATTTATAAATTTTTTTGCATTAACATTTATAACAGTGATTAAACCACAAGAACAACATCTTCAAATAGTGCTGGCTTATTTATTAATTATTTTATTTAATTAAATAATTCAGTTAAAACATTCTGCAGTTAAATATGTTTGTATGATGATGCTTAACTGTATAACTGACCATTTTCCGAGGCAAATGATTTAATGACTTTTGTGAATAAGGTGCATTCTTATAATAAACCTAATATGCATTGAAAAGGGGCATGTTGTTCCAAACCAGTATGACTTACTTTCTTCTATGGAACACAAAACAAGATGTTTTGAAAGATGTCTGTTCATATAATGAAAGTCCATGGGGTCCAAAGTTGTTTGAATCTCAGCAATGTCTTCTTTTGTGTTCCACAGAAGAAATGCATACTGTCACGAATAGTCCACAGATGAAGATGAAGGCAGGTTAATAAAAACAATAACAGGGTTTACAAACACCTGTGCTGATTAATGAATCTCCATAGTAGCTCATAAGTGGCAGGAAACTAAACAAAAGAAAACTACTAAACTACTAAAACTACTGAAAGGAACTAATGAATACAATCTAAGAGTCCATGAAAATGAATTGAGCAGAACTGTGACATTACGCCGCCTCCCGGAAGATGCGACATCGTGCCGTAAAAGACGAGATAAGGAAGGGAAGGTGAGGGCTTTGGAGGTGGACGAGGAGATAAATAATAATAATTATATGTTTAATTTATATAGTGCCTTTCACCAAGCTCAAGGACGCTTTTCAAAAATGGTAACATAATAGACATAATAGATAGCGAAGGGATGGTGAGAGCATGCAGACAGACAGGCAGAGAAGACCAGGGAGAAGCAGATGGTGGTAGCATCCATGGAGGAGATGACGGGAGGAGTGGCCAGATAGTGAAGACCAAGAGCGCAGCAGGGATGACAGCCCACGGCGGAGTTGAAGGAGGGAGGAGCCACGATGTAAACTTGGCAGGTGACATCCGGGGGACGACTGACAGAGAGGGAACCATTGTTAGGGGATGCCAGGGTGCAAACAGAGACAAGCATCCGATGCAAAACCAGATTTAATTTAGGCTTTTATTCACATATAAACATTGACCAGGGAACATAAACAGAAGCTCAACTGAAACTGCTTGATGCGCGAGAACAAACCTCTTTTGGAAGCTCAAACGTAACACACGAGAATGAACCTCATTGGTTCTCGTGGAAGCTAAAATGTGCTGCGTAACACATGAGAATGAACTTCATTGGTTCTCGCGGAAGCTCAAATGTGCTGCGTAACATACGAGAATGAACCTCATTGGTTCTCGCACGCATCAAGCTAACATGCTTGAGCTTCCGTTTACCACAACTGATGTGTGAGTTGATGAATGTTTTTATGTGAATAAAAACCTAAATTCAATCTGTTCATCATATAAAGTGACCGTGTCTCTTCAGAAAATTTGGACTAAGCCACTCAATTCATATGGATTAGTTTTACGATATATTTATGAACTTTTTGAAGTGTCAAAATGGTCATTGCGTAGCTGTCAATGGAGGGACAGAAGCTCTTAGATTTCATCAAAAAGATCTTCATTTGTGTTCCAAAGATGAACGAAAGTCTTATGGGTTTGGAACAACATGATGGTGAGTAATTAATGATAGAATTTTCATTTTTGGGTGAACTATCCCTTTAATGACGGAACAGTATTCTATAGCGTTACCAATTACAGAAACAATAGTGTGTTCTTGGGCAGGTAAAAACGACATTTATGTAAGTATAAGGAGTGTAGAGAAATACGATGGTAATATTTGAGAGCTGTATAATTTCCTCAGGTTTACCTTCCTCTCAGGTTAGCAGTATGTCCCCTACAGTCATTTAGAGATGGAGAAAGTGCACTGTAGACCTCAGAGCTGCACTTATGGACAGTAAAAGCACTGTGGTAGGCAGGTCTGAACTCGAGTTCAGTTCCCAAAACGTAAAACAATGTTGAAGAGCCAAAAAGTGCAAGTTGTTTAATAGACAGTGACTTTCACTTCACAACCCAGGGGCAGAAGTAGAGGTCACTGCACTCAGGTCAGATGCCACATCCTACACACATCCATCCTCAGGACTGTGAGAGTATTAGCATTTGTTCCAACTTTTTCAAAGTTCTGATACAGTAGTTATCCTATAGCAATACTTAATGTCAAATAATTAGTTTCTTGTAGTTCCCAACAAGCCTCTATTTACGATGCAGGCCTACGAGTATGCGACTACTTGTTTGATGTTGTCAATTAGCTTTGACAGGAGTATGCATGCTCTTGGCTATGATGGCCCTGACCTCTGACGACAACGTCACACTCTTTTCATGCATTAATATTGTAAAATGAAATTTGAATTGGTTTATGGAACTGATGAATAGGCTTTAGCTTAGAGCCAAAAGAATATTACAGAGAGGCATTAGACGCTCTAGACTATGTTTATTGATTGCACAAAACATTGAAACCCAGTGTTGACAACCAGTTGTATAACTGAATTTTTTATTCAAACAGATGTCAGTGTGTACTCTGCAGGTTTGTGCTTTGGACAATGAAAGATACCTCAAATTGGTGTGGCGTTGCGCTACTTTTGCACATGATAAAGTAGTGGAAAAACTGCCGTAGACTTGCACTTATGGAGGGACATATCACATTTGACCACAATATCATAGAAAATTATGAATGGGCTCTTTTAACTTGGCCAGTAAGCAATGCCCTAGAACAGATTTTCCCAAACTGGGTGCCATCTGGCGATAGCATGGGGGCCGTGTAAAAACTCCTTCAAACATTTTTAAATTGCTAAAATGTGTCAAAAATCATTTATTATGTAGTATCAATCTCTGATGTCTCCAATAACAACAAATAACCCACACAAATTTATAATAAAAAGGTAAGAAAGGTTGGTCTGAATTTCGGCCGGGGTTGCGCATGATTTCATTCCCGTGCTTCATTCCCAGTGTGTACACATAAAGCCGCCTCTTCTTCATGGCTTGTTGCGCTTACGGTCAAATACACATTAAAAAATTGTCCCAATGTCCATCTTGCCTCTTATTCACATAAACACATCAGTTTTAACCTAAGTAGTGCTGTCAACGTTAATGCGATTGATTTTTTTCTGTTTAACGCATTAAAAATATTTAACGCAGCATCCGCTTTTTCGGTGTCATACTTTGGCTAGGGTTACATTACTATATGATCACGCTCTTCTTCATGCAAATGCTTTTAAACCATTCAAGCATGTCAAGACAAAGGAGAACGCGCTGACAGACACACGACGCACAGAAATACGCGCGCCAGAATTTAGTTTTCTTTCTCGCTTGAACGAATAACACTCAAAATTATGCCAAAATGTCAATTTTGTCTAGTATCCTCATAAGAGCAGTTAAATAAGTATTAAATGAATGTAAAGAATTTTGAGAAAATGGGAAGCCGAGTAGGACCTGGGTGAGAGGTTACAAATGGATGGACAAAAAAATTAGATAATATTAAAAATATCTATATGACAGTAGGCCTATATACGGCGGTTCTTCCCTGTGGTATTGAAAATCGAAAAATTTTCAAGGTATCGTATCAAAGTATCGTGACAACACTAGTGTGGGGTGCCACGAGTTTTTGAACATTTTCAAAAGGTGCCATGACTGAAAAAAGTTTGGGAAACACTGCCTTAGAAACCTTAGAAATTGCATAGCAATGCGCTAAAACCATTGAAAATATATTAGCAAATGCAAAGTCTCACGCAGCCAAACTTTCAGACTGACTGCAGAAGGTCTGGACTCCATTGCAGATTTCATTGGCCAAGGACCAATGACTGACTGACATGTAAAGCAACCAATCACAGTTTGTTTTGTTCCGCGTCATGTTTAGGGGTATGATAATGTAAAGTCGATGTCTCTACGATATCAGACCGGTGTGCATCAAATAAATTATTCAATGTAAGAATGTTGTGCAAGTTTTCTGCAACAATGGTGTTGGGCACTTCACATACTTTTGAAAATCCATTGTTTAGTTGATCCTGATAAGCACTAACTTTTTACACAGTTGTAAACATGAAGGCTTTCTTCTTTGAGGGGGTTTGGCATCATGACGGCTTTATTTCCAGCTGGACCATTAAAGAACTACAACACACACATCTCCCGGAAATCCTTTAGAATTCAACCAACCAGATGATGACTTTGAAACTCCCGAAGTGTTCCCATTTCGTGTGCCTTATGCATCAGACGTTCAGCCCACGGTTCATGGGCTGCATCTGAAAACTGGAAAATTCTGCCTTCGGAGGACACATTTCAAGGTAGGAAGGCATCAAGGAATGTCCAAATCCAATGTTAGCTTCACTTCCTGTTTCCTGAGATACCTTCATCTGATCGATTTTTGAAGGCAGCATACAGTAGATGAATCCTTTGCTGCCTTTGAGATCCCACAATCCTGTGCTTTCCATTCTGTGACAGTTCAGCTAGAAAAATAAAGATGGCCTACCTCAGAAGTCTGTCTGAAATCAGTTTCGTGAGGTGCCTTCACATGCAGCCATGGGCATGACTTCCGAGGCTGAGACTAGCAACTGCATAACAACACCACCAAACAGTCAAGGTTTGGCTGCCCCTGCTGGTAGATGCTGTCAACACACCATCTGGCTCAAAAAAAGAGAAAATATCTTTCTCAATCGATGACCATTTTATACAGTTGCAAGAAAAAGTATGTGAACCACTTGCAGAATCTGTGAAAATGTGAATAATTTTAACAAAATAAAGGAGATAATACAAAATGCATGTTATTTTTTATTTAGTACTCTCCTGAGTAAGATATTTTACATAAAAGATGTTTACATATAATCCACAAGACAACATTTTTTTATTTATTTATTTGAATTTATTAAAATAACCCCCATTCATAAGTATGTGAACCACTGATTCTTAATACTGTGTGTGGTTACCTGGATGATCTACGACTGTTTGTTTATTTTGTGATGGTTGTTCATGAGTCCCTTGACTCATCTCTGCAGGAATCTCCAGGTCCTGCAGATTCTTCAGTTTTCCACCATCTTTTGCATATTTGAACCCTTTACAGCAGTGACTGAGTGATTTTGAGATCCATCTTTTCACACTGAGGACAATTGAGGGACTCAAACACAACTATTAAAAAAGGTTCAAACATTCACTGATGCTCCAGAAGGAAACATGATGCATTAATAGACGGGGGTGAAAACATTTGGAATTTGAAGATCAAGGTAAATTGTATTTAATTTGTCTTCCGGGAAACATGAAAGTATCTTCTGTTGCTTCCGAAGGGCAGTACTAAATGAACAAAATGTATATTTAAACAAAATAAGAAAAATCCTGTTCAAACTTATGAATGGGGTTATTTTAATAAATTCAGCTATTTTTTTGTCTTGTGGATTATATGTAAACATCTTTTATGTAAAATATCTTACTCAGGAGAGTACTAAATAAAAAATAACATGCATTTTGTATTATCTCCTTTATTTTGTTAAAATTATTCACATTATATTATTAATATTATTCACTTTTTCTTGCAACTGTATACACTACCGTTCAAAAGTTTGGGGTCAGTAGTTTTTTCTTTTTTTTTTTGAAAGATATTAATACTTTTATTTAGCAAGGACACATAAATTGATCAAAAGTGACATTATAATGTTATGGCCATTATTTATTTATTTATTAAATTTTTTATTTATCTCAAGTGCTGTATCAGTTTAATGTTTTTAGTGTTTTTGGAGTAATTGCACACCAAAGAGGTAATTGGAAAGCGGTACGTCCTAAAGACATATTGTAGAACAAACATAAGTGTGCAGTCTATTAGATTTAATCTAGCTGGAGTCTTCAGGGTCTCCCCATTGATTATTTGATTAAGAGATACACTTAGAGAAGCTAATCAGGCAGGCATAAGTCATGGTGGTATTATAAATGAGGGTTAACTCCAGGCTAAGACAATGAAGATAGGTGAATATCCATAATTCATTTGTTTGCCTGTAGCTTCCTATAATCCCTAAGATAGCCTTGATCATAAAACTAAGAATTAAAATATTGTCTTACTAATACATATTTTTGGGAGATATAGATTGACAAGTGATAATTACATACATTTTATATAAGTAGTGCTATACTGTTATAAAGATTGTATTGATTTACATTACAAGTGATCAGAATTTCATCTTACTGTTTTTTTCCTCTAATTTTTATTTTATTTTATTTTGTCTAAAGTTTCAATAAACTGTTCCATTAAGAAAACAAAAAACAAAACATATGTTAAATGGCTATAGGCCAAATTGTTTTATTTTCATGTATTGGTATTTACATTTGGCCATGATAGTATTTGGTATCAGACTGAAGCCTAAATAAGGGATATCGTCTAACCTATTCTTCACCTGCACGGGTTAATGTGAGTTATAAAGAAGGTCAGTCCTGTGTCTTGACTGATGAGCGCTCCGACAATCTACCGCTAAGTGGTCTGAGACACAGAACGTTCTCTGCTATACTGGCTGGGAGTTTGAGTGAATGAATGACATATCGTTTTCATGGAAGTGATGGGCAGGCAGATGCCTGCTCTCTTCATGGCCAGATGCCCAAATAACATCAGCTGCACACATAGAATGATGAAGAAAAATTTCCCTCTGTTGACATCCAGATCAAGGTGACCGTGCATTGAAGGGAATCAGCTATAATGCTGGACAGAGGGGATCTGACCTGTCTAACCCACCTGCAGTCAAGCTTTTACTGAATCAGAGGGCTGTGGTGGTGCTTTGATAGATGGCGTTTGGAATGAGGATATTAGTCCCCTTGGTGAAGCTGTTGTGTGGAGTTGGAGTGAATAATTAGTCAGGGTGCAGCAGTTCACATTTCTCACAGTTTGGTTTGCATCACGGTTTTGGTTCAGTAAATACTTTGTATGCCGCTATTAGGGGTGCACAATTAGATTTGCATTTTGTTGAATGTCACAGCAGATATGAACAGTTCTGTTGTCACCGTCAAAGATCATTAAGACACACTGGTAACTAGTAAACATCATGAGGGTTCATCATCTGATACGAATAAGAGCGATGCATCCATTCCAAATCCACTCAAATTAGTGATGGTGCTATAGTAGTTAAAGTGAAGATGTAATGAGTTTAGACAACAGCACCTAAGCACTACTGATATACAAATAGTAGGCCTACTGATGTGACTAGCTTACTAGAGTAGAGTACAAGGAGAAATTTGAATACATTCATTTTATTTATTTATTTTACTTTTTTTTTTTTGACATTTAATGATGATTTGTAGTCATTTTATTTGATATATTTTAAATTGTAATTTATTTCTGTGTTGGCAAAGCGAGTCACATGATCCTTCAGAAATCAAAATATGCTGAAACATTTCTTATTATTATCCATCATGAAAACTGTTGTGCTGCTTAATATTTTTGTGGAGTCTGTGATCCTTTTTTTTTTTTATAAATAGAAAGTTCGAAAGAACAAAAGTTGCCATCAAACTTTTGAACTTAATACTTTATTGAGAAGTTGTGATGAAATGTGGATGGAATTTTAAAAAGTATATACAGTATCTCACAAAAGTGAGTACACCCCAAACCTTTTCATGTGACAACACTGAAGAAATGACACTTTGCTACAATGTAAAGTAGTGAGTGTACAGCTTGTATAACAGTGTAAATTTGTTGTCACATGAAAATATTATTATATTTTAATAATATTAATAAATCACCCTTTTAAATTATAAATATTCTGTTTAGAGTTTAGTTTTGGTTAGTGACCCAAATCACTGAAAATAAGGCATTTGGAGATGCGTAAACCATATTTCCTAGTGGGTACGGTGCATTAGTTTTTTTTTGAGTGTGTGTGTCTATTATCTCACCTCAACTACCACTAGTGCCCCCCTTATAATTAGCTATTCGCAATTAGTTGTTCCTGATGATGTCGTTTTGGTCAATGGCATTGAGAATGTGAACGCTGCTTCCGCATGCATATATTTAGCTTAGACTTGAATGGTTTGACTTCATTTGAACATCACAGTAGTTTTCCCATTTTGTGATGCCACCAGGGATGAAAGGTCAATGACTTGCTCTTTGATTTTTTTTTTCTTGCACAGCTCCATGTGTAAACCTCAGCGGCATCCCATAATTACCCACTGAACACTGAGATACAACCCTGAATAAAACACGAGAACTCTGCGGTATAAGATCGACACAATTTGAGATGAACCTCTCAGATCTGGACACATAATCGGAGCAAATCTCCACTTCAGGGCTGTCAGATTTTAGGTGAGGATTCCTGAGGGATTTTGTTGCTTTACAATGCAGATCCTGTGCTAATAGCTATACCTGCAGCTAATCCTCTTCCAGCAAGAGAAAAACGGTCAGGCAACACCGATCGACTCTCCTGACCTTCTGATGATATTTTATAGATGAGACCACCGAGCAATGTGCTCTTCCTTGAGGCGAGTGCAGATGGAGGCTTTTAGCAGTGCAGCGAGTTACACTACAGACTCACAGATACAGATGCACCATTTTCAAACTGCGTCACTTGGGGAAAAGAGATTCTGACATGCTAACATGTGATGTGCACTCCATGGACCATGGGGCAAACTGGTTAGGATTTTTTATTTATTACGTATACAAAGTGAGTCTAAAGAAAGTCTGTCTTCTTAACCAGTAGAAAGTTTGATAACACTTTACTTAAAGCCTTTATACATAATGCATTATACAAGATTGTAACCACAGTTTTAATACATAATATGTATCTATTCATTGTTACACCTTTAGACAGTATAATGCATTAAAACACACGAAAAACAACCAATTACAGATGTAACAAGGAATCTGCAAATATTATAAATCATTTTAACTTTGGTTATAATTATTTATAAAAGCATATGGTGCATTCTAGCATACATTATGAAAACCTTTATAATACATTATAAAGGCTTTAAGTAAAGTGTTACAAAAGGGTGATGAAAGTTCTAGATGATGTTTTTTTTTTATTAAATTTGTGTTTTCTCGTAATTTTAGTCTATTTTGAAATGAACTTATCTTAGCATGTTCACCTGTTGTATACCACCAAACCAAACTAAATTTTATGCTACTTTGTATTTTGTCAAAAACATACTGTTTGGACTTCTCATCCTACAGTTTTCTTCAAATCATCATCAGATTTGGTGCAGATGATCTTAAAGGATTAGTTCACTTTCAAATGAAAGTTTCCCCAAGCTTTACTCACCCTCAAGCCATCCTTGGTGTATATGACTTTCTTCTTTCTGATGAACACAATCAGAGATATATTAAGAAATATCCTGGTGCATCCGAGCTTTATAATGTCAGTGAGCGATACCAACGAGTTTGAGCTGAAGAAGGTGCCTCCAACCACATTCATCCATCATAAACGTGTACACCACACGGCTCTGGGGGTTACTAAAGGCCTTCTGAAGCAAAGCGATGCATTTGTGTATATAAAACATCCATATTTAACAAGTTATGAAGTAAAATATCTAGCTTCTGCCAGACTGCCTTCCGTATTCAACTTAGGAAGAAAGCACAATGCCTCTCACAGTTCAAAAAGCTTACGCTACGTCCTACGCCTTCCGTATTCAACTTACGTAAAAAGCTTAACTAACGTGATGCCAGTTCCGTTTTTTTTCCTAACTTGAATACGGAAGGTGGTCTGTCAGAAGCTATTTTACTTCATAACTTTTTTTTTTTTTTTTACACAACTGCATCGATTTGCTTCAGAAGGCCTTTATTAACCCCCCAGAGCCGTGTGGAGTACATTTATGGTGGATGGATGTGGATGGAGGCACTTTCTTCAGCTCATACTCGTTGGTATCGCTCTCTGTCATTATAAGGCTTGGATGCATCAGGATATTTATTAATATATCTCTGATTGAGTTCATCAGAAAAAAGAAAGTCATATACACCTAAGATGGCTTAAGGGTGAGTAAAGCTTAGGGTAATTTTTATTTGAAAGTGAACTAATAGTCACTGGTGAACATAGTAGTCAAAAGTTTTACCATTTTGACACAGGATGTGAGGCTGTATCTTTACAACAACGCTTTGACTTATTGGCATAAAACTTGATGTGTGTCAGTGCTATTGCCCTGTGTTTAGTATATTAATTTGTTTATCCCTTTCGGTCAAGCTGCATAAAACACAGGCAAAATCATTTTAACTTTGGAATAACTTGGCCTAATGTCATGCCGATTACGATATACAGCAATACTCATTACGACAACCATACGCATTTGATTACAATTTACAACCATACTCATTTTCACCTATTTGAACTGATATTTAAACTGTGAATTTGGCTCTTTCTTTTGCAGTGTTTGCTGAATCTCCACCAAAACTGGGTTATCACATTCAGAAATGATAGCAAACAGGAAGTGAGTCATTATCTCAATAGTTTATGCATACTGATGCAAAACTTTGTACATCATCACTTCCACAGTGCCTTAAGATAATAATCTAAATCTACTCACAGTGTTTGAACTAGTTGCTTTTCATGAATTCACTACCAAAGCTCTATGACCAACCTAATCTACAATCTTAAAAATAAAGGTTCTTTATTGGCATTGATATTTCCATGAAGAACCTTTATCATCCATTCAACCTTTCCATTGCGCAAAAGGTTCTTTAGATCATTAAAATGGTCAACATACTAAGAAAAGAATTGTTATTTTAAGAACTGCTCACTGAAAGGTGAACACCTTAATGGTCCTTAAAATGTACTTCCCTTTCGAAAGGGAACGAGACTCTGCGCTGAAATGCGCTTTGGGGAACGTCCACGTGACCCGGTGTCTCGAAACCTCATACCAAAAAACTCCAATCCTATTGGCCGGTAACAGTCATATGGCGCGACCCGGAAGTATAAAGGCGCGCCAACGGAAGCAGTCAGAATGCATCGTCTTTTCGGGACTGTATGTGTCAACCTCACTCTGTTTCTTTGTTTAAAGAAATTTGTTTCCAATCTGAAATGGCTGAGAAAGGTAAGAACTTTAGGAAGTGTACTGATCCGTGTCCAAGGTTTCTGACACCGGATGATTCACACGTCCTATGTGTTCATTGTCTGGGGGAAGAACACGCACGGACAGTGCTTGAGGGCGCTGTCTGTGTCAACTGTGAGCGTTTTCCTTTGAGAACGCTCCGTTCTCGCCTGGCCCTCTTCTCGGGAGAAGGGGCGTCAACATCTGTACCTGGTGGATCTGGTCCTGCTCGTGCTGAGGCTGAGCGGAGACTACATTCATGGGGTTCACAGATGGAGCTCGCCGCCGAATTTGAGAGGGGTGTAACCGTTTCTCAGACTCAGGCGGCGGCTGGCGAGGACGCGATCCTGGATGATGATGATGGTGTATCCCAAACATCGTCAGATCCAGGAACGAGTGTTTGTCACGATCATTACTGGGAGTGTCTGTTTCTGCCACCAGAGGGTACTCCAACCCTGACTGTTTACATCCTGGACTTTGGTTTTCATCCCACGAACTACATTACCCATAACCCACCTCCTGGACTCATTATCCTTGTTTCATTGAACCCAGCTGTTTTGTGTTGTTCAATCAGTGTCTGTCTATTCATACCTGGTTTGTCTCTGCTTTTGTCATGGTGTCTTCATTCATGTTTCCCGAGTCTCTGTTTCGGTTTGCTTGGCGTTTTGTTCCTGTCTTTGTTTGGATTGTCTCCCTGGATTTTTGACTATTGACTGGTTCATGGATTATGTTTCTGGATTTCCCCAATAAATACCTGCAATTGGACCTACCCTGTTTGTCTTTGTGTGTGCCGTGACAGAAGACACCATCACTTTAGGATCCAGCAGGATGGGGATTTGGATCACTCCTCCAGCCACGGTGAGGGAGCGGATGGCTCTTGTTCGGGCGGTGCTGGCTCTGCGACAGGAGGGGAGAGAGATAGGGTGTTTTGCCCAGTTTTTCTGGACGTTGTCAAGAGGGCTGCGGTATAATGATGAGGCGTTAAAAGGGATTTTTAATGGATGCCTTGATGACCCTCTGCCCCAGTGTGAGTCTGAGGGGCTCCAGACCCTGGATTTTTGGGGCTTTGTTAGCTATCTCTCCCACAGAAGCCATTTGGCAACACGTGCTCAGCCAGAGTCCGCTCCAGCCCGTGAATCCCTTCCAGAGCCCGCTCCAGCCTGTGAGTTCGCTCCAGAGTCCACCGAAGTGGTGGACACAGGTTCACCGCCTAACTCAAATAAAAGGAGGAGGAGGAGGAGAAAGGCTTCAGTGATTTCTCAAGGCCTGGAGGCCTTTCCGGAGCCCACTTCAGTCAGTGAGTCCACTCCAGAGCCCGGTTCAGTCAGTGAGTCCACTCCAGAGCCCGCTTCAGTCAGTGAGTCCACTCCAGAGCCCGCTTCAGTCAGTGAGTCCACTCCAGAGCCCGCTTCAGTCAGTGAGGCCACTCCAGAGCCCGCTTCAGTCAGTGAGTCCACTCCAGAGCCCGCTTCAGTCAGTGAGTCCACTCCAGAGCCCGCTTCAGTCAGTGAGTCCACTCCAGAGCCTGCTCCAGCCAGTGAGTTAGCTCTGGTGCCTACAGATGAAGTAGGCACAGAGCCACTGCCTCACCCTCATAAGGGGAGGAAAAGGAGAAGGGCTTCCTTCATCCTTCAAGGCCTGGAGACCACTCTAGAGGTTGGTTGTTGTTTTCCCAAACTCCTTGCCCTGCCGGCGCCAACGAAGCGCTTTGCCCTGCCGGCGCCAACGAAGCGCCTTGCCCTGCCGGCGCCAACGAAGCGCCTTGCCCTGCCGCCTCTGTCAGAGCAGCCCGAGGCCGCTGCCGTCCCATAGCAGCCCCAGCCCGAGCACGCTGCCGTCCCAGAGCAGCCCCAGCCCGAGCACGCTGCCGTCCCAGAGCAGCCCCAGCCCGAGCACGCTGCCGTCCCAGAGCAGC
>RJVU01027559.1:2292216-2341089 GCA_003731715.1 Anabarilius grahami | reverse complement strand
TTTTGAAAAGAAATTAAAGAAATGAATACTTTAATTCAACAGGGATGCATTAAATCATTCAAAAGTGACAGTAAAGACATTTATAATGTTACAAAATATTATATTTAAAATACATACTGTTCTTTTGAACTTTTTATTAATCAAGGAATCCTGTTTTCAACATTGATAATAATCATAAATGTTTCTTGAGCAGCAAATCAGCATATTAGAATGATTTCTGAAGAATCTTGTGACATTGAAGACTGGAGTAACGATGCTGAAAATTCAACTTTACCATCACAGGAATAAATTACTTTGTAAAATATATTCAAATAGAAAACAGTTATTTTAAATTGTAATAATATTTCAAAATATTCCTGTTTTTACTGTATTTTTAATTAAATAAATGCAGTCTTGGTTAGCAGACGAAACTTCTTTTAAAAACATAAAAAATCGTACCGATCCCAAACTTTTGAACAGTATAGTGTATATATATATATATTTTTTTTTTGCAATTTGGAAGCTATATGTGACCTGGACATATATTTATGTGTATGTCCAGGTCACATGGCTTGGCTCTAAACTTGGCTTGAGTGCAGTTCTCATGGAAGGAAGTATTGTTGCAGAAAAGTGCAAATGTTATAATGAATCCACCCCCCTCCCCTCCTCAAGCCATTTGAAGTGAACGCATAGGGAAGCAGAGTTAATGGAGTGTTTAATGTCTTTAGTTTTGAAAGTCTGTCTGAAATATTTGTAGAACAGTGAAAGGAACAACATGAAGCGTAATAATTTCTCAATATAGCATCACTTTGAGTTGAGAACAAAAAAACATGGTATATTACAGGTCCAGCAGCACAGAGGTGAAACATTATACTGTACTCACAAGACCAGCATATTGTAAAACAATTACAAGTTGTTGTACTTGGAAAGTGATTGGTTTCAGAGTTTGTGAACGATATGTTTTCATATCCAACCTGATCAGAAACTTTTATAAGGAAGCATTCTTCCTAGGTGTCCAGTAGAAATAGTCTGGGGAGAGTATGAGAGAACATGGAGATACATGCCCTCATTATCTCCCTCCATTGTGTTCACCCCATGAAACCCAGGTTGTAGACTCATCCCGGGATTTCTAATGGTCCCAGAACCCATTAGTCATGACAGATGATATCTTGAGAGCTTATTTTAAGGTGTGCATTATATCCTCATGCCACTCAGGAATAGTAGCTGAACTAAAAGTCTTGTCCAGTCTTACTTGGACCAATGCAGACATCCTCAAGAAATAGGAATGCTAAAAATGACCTGACTTTCTGATGTGTCTGAAACCTAAAGGTTTTCTTTTTTCAGTGTTTGTCAGCATTTACTGGGAATGTCCGGGTTGCAAGTGTTTGTTTATGGCCTTAAACTTGTTCAGGTCGTGTCCCGAGTCACACACACACACACATACACACCTCAGAGACTTGACAAGCCAGAGGAGGTGAATCAAGGATGCCGGCAGCACTCTGTTGATCCTATCAGCTTGATAGACAGCGAAAACACACTCACAAACCCAGCACACGGCGCCAAAAAGGGGGCCGGGAGGGTGTTAATGGCATTTCTACATTCCGCTATCAGCATCTCATCTTATAAAGGAACCAAATCATGTTCATTCAGCTGACACTCTTTTGATCTTAATGGCTTGATGGACTAGGGAGGCTCAGACAAAAATGGGCTTTGCTCTCTACAAACACTCCGCTTGGCTCGGGTCCCACCCCTCACTTCACACCTGTCTCTGAGACTGAATGGCTTCGTTAGAACCGTGTTAGAACTCATTCACACTGGCCATTCATCATCTTGCACCTCTGAAGCGCAGAACTCGCCCAGCCTGGACGTGCTAAACGAGTTATTTACCTACTCTTCTCACTATTTCTTTTATTTTGCATTTTTTCTAAATAAATTATACCCTTTCCTTGAATGTTTGCAAAGAGGCGTGAAAATGCGAGCCTAGATCTGGCTGATAACTGGAATTACATGTTTTTTGTGTGTCAGTTAATGTTGGACAGGCAGTTTGCAACTATTTTTATCCTTATACATGTGTTTGAATGAAACAAAACCGAATATTTTTTTTGATTTTCTAAGAGATCAATTTAATAAAGCATTACATCATGGTGATTTTACCATGGCTAACATAAAATCAAAATTAACTCTAGGCCTATATATTTGCCTAATGCATATTTCTGGTCTTATTGTCAATTTATTTATTTATAAAATAAAATTCAATCATTTATTTGTAATCTTTTATAAAAATGTAAAGACTTGCTTTGTCTCCCAAATGACTTTCCTTCTTAAAGGGTTAGTTCACCCAAAAATTAAAAATCTGTCATTTATTACTCGCCCTCATGTCGTTCTACACCCGTAAGACCTTTGTTCATCTTCGGAACACAAATTAAGATATTTTTGATGAAATCCGATGGTTCAGTAAGGCCTCTATTCGCTCACATGAACTGTTTTAAATATGTCTTTAGTAGCTTTCTGGGCACTGAAAGTGTAAATTAACTTGCTAGCAATAAAGACCTCACTGAGCCATCAGATTTTATCAAAAGTATCTTAATTTGATCTGAAGATGAACAAAGGTCTTGAACGACATGAGGTAATGAGTAATTAATTACATTATTTTCATTTTTGGGTGAACTAACCCTTTAAGCGGATGTCATCGAGATCATGTGGGCTAGGACAATAATGTTTTTGACTATGGCAACAACTATGATTTTTTAAATTCATTTTTATAATTAATTAAAAAATATATATATATTCATTTCAAGTACTGCTGTCCATATAACTTTGCCATTTGGCTATTTTAACTATAAAGATTAATACATTTGCAATTCAAAATGACATCTTTTAAAATGTGCAGTGCACAATAAAAGCTCCTTTGAATTTATATACTTGTTTATCTGTTTAGTTATGTGTTTGGTGTAAATGAGAGTAATATATGCCTCAGTGGTCTGTCTGTAGTTCCGGTTAGGATGCAGAGAGGGGATGTACTGGAATGTCATGGAGATATATTAAAATAATGAATAACATCCCTGGGCAAGAGGGGGGAAAGACACAGAGCAAGCCCTCTAAATGACTTCCATTAATTCCTATTCTACAGACTCTTCTTCGTGCTGTGCAGTCTGTGTGTGCGCAAGAGTTTGTATGTTTGGTGCTCAATAATGTTCCTTACACCCTTCATTAAACATCTGCTGAGCTTTAATAGAATTATTTTTGAATTTGTGGTTGAGGTAAAACAAAACATAAACAATAAGTTCAGTAACAGTAGGGCTCAGAAAATCTAAAATCTCCATAGTGAAATTGAATTTTAGTGATACCACATAAACCATTTAAGACCGACCTGTGATGAACTCTTAAGATTGTTAAATGATGGTATGTGCTTCCATAGAAGTGTAATTTCAACATTTTTTAAAGGATCTACACCAGCCTGAAGAGAGATCAACCATCAAAGTAGTGAGATCAACCATCAGAGAAGTCGCTGTTACCATGAAAATCATGTCAAATTCCACAAAGGTCAGTTTTTATAGGTTTTGCAGGTGAGGCAATGACATCTAGTTCCAGTACTTTAGAAGAGAAAATTTTCGGGGAATTAAACACTGGAACAAACTTTCCCCTCTAGGATTCGCATCTATGCATCTAAGTGCTTTTTTTCTTACATTGTTTCTGTGCACAGCACAATAGGATGCAATAGAGGACACCAGGACCTGACTTATTACATTACATTACATTACACTGACTCTATAACCAGCACAAACAACATTGCGTTACTTGTACAAAGTACCAGTCGATGCAGTAAGCGCCTATGAGAGAGAACTAGTAACTGGTTTTCCAGGTTAGTGACATCAAAGATATTCTATTTTGTTTGAGGCACTTTATAACACATAAACTATATATTCACAAGCAGAATTCCCCCTTTGTGGTACATGCAAACTGAACCAGGCATTTTGCTCTGCTGTATTTATTTGAGTACAATTTGGCTCTACTATAATGTGCTGTCGCAGCAATAAAAGAGTTAGTCATTCCTAACAGTTATGTTTTTTTTTTTTTTAAAGCCGTGATTATTGGACTGCGCTAGTCATTGTATAGCTCATTGAATCAATGTTTCGGCAACAGAAGGCATAGTTTAATGATGCCCAGTAGTGTAATGAACATCTACCATTATTGGGTATGTATATGATCTGTGTAATTAATGACTTGTGTTTTAACAACAGAAGAGATATTCTATCACAGTTGGTATTACCATATGAACGCTTGTATCAGGGCTTCTCTGAAGCTCAAACATTAGATTTCCAAGACTAAGGTCCCCTTTTCCGCCTTGCATTAACATGCATTTTCAGTGAATTGATCGGATAACACTCAACCATGTTAGGTGGTCAAGGATGGATTCTCAGTACTTTCACATTAGACATGCATTGGAATTAAGGCAAATGCTGTCCAGCTTCATATGTTAAAACAAGACCATGTTAAAAGCAGGTGTAAATGAAGCATATCTTTAAAATTCTTTTGAGAATACTGAATGCACTGCATTGTTAAAAAAAAGAAACTTGTTAAAATCTACTTGTAACTTCATGAACTTTTCTTCAGTAAAGAACTTTTGTTTATCCTTGAGACAGAGAAATACTAAATCTTAACAAAGCATGCAGAAATGGAGAGAGATGCTATGTTAATTTCATGTTAATTTCAGTTCTGAAAAGACATTCTTCAGATCTGAAGACCTTCTAAAAAGTTCAGAGCAGGCATTTTCACACACGATCCATTAACAAAATGCTGCTTTTTGGATCATGTCAGGTAATTTTTCAAAAAGCAACAACATTTGAGTACTTAATTTTGTTTTCCAGTAATAAATGACAGTGACTAAAATGCATTCATTTAGGGAGAAGGTAAATCTACTGTAATCTTATTAAAAGTCTATTTTGAAATGTCATGAGCAGGTTTTGCTCAGAAAGATTGTGCTCAGTAAATCTAATGTTATACTGTATGCTGAAAAGGCATAGACTGAGCTTGGGGATTTTGTCAGGGTTTGATATGTAACAGCAGGGCTCATTTTGTGATAAAAACTGCACTGTCAGTGTCTTGCCACAGGGTACACGTGTATACAGCATAAAATCATATATTACTCACCTGTTCCTCCCTGATGGTGTATGTTTGAAGAGTTATAGAGGGACATGAGGAGCTAGAATTCTGCAGTGAATGCAGAACTTGCTGGGCTTAATTGGATTATTAGTGATTCTTATGGGCTGTAAACTTCCACAAAGCAAATCTGAGGTGTTGGGGAAAAGAGAGTGAAGGAAGTGAGGAAGGAAAGAGACAAGTGTAACCCAGGTTAGATGAAGAGAAATTGAAGGGAATTATTGAATTTATTCACAGTCAGTAACATCATATTTCGCTTAATAAAAGTTGAGAAGAAGTGTTAAAGTTAAGAACATTTGAAAAAATAGTGAATTTACGCTATTTAGTAAATTGGTGATTAACCAATGAGAGCTCTTTGTCATCGCGCGCCCTGCGTGTCATCGAGCATGCGCAATGACAGAAGAGACGAGTTGATGGAGAAAAGACGTGATCTGATCTTCGTGATCAAACTTGATTAAATATAGATAAGAAAAATCCTTTGAATATTCTACAAACGTTTAAATTCATTTATTTTGAGGCATCCAGCATCTCAAGACATCGATTGAACATTGTTGAGACGCATTTTACTCGGTGAGTCAGCATAATGTAATCGATAGTAAAGAGGAAAAATGTTTAAAAACTGTGGTTCACTGCAACTGAGTGGTTTAGTTGCAGTAAACTGTGCTTATCGTATTTTTTATTTGTATTTTGACCTTAATACTTATAAACGTCATAGTGAATCGCATGATTATTGTTCGTTGCAATTCACAGACGCCATTGCTGATCAAACGCGCATGTGATAAAGACGCGCCTGTGTGAGAGAAAAAACGGACTCATACAATTTTTTGTAAAATAAATGTGTATGTTTTAGTTTCATTTTATTATTTCAATCTGAGTGGTTAAAAATGTGGTCATGGTGAACCGCGTGGTTATTGTTCATTTAAGTTCACCGACGCCATTGTAGGCCACACACGAGTGTGTAAGAGAGACACGCCTGTGAGCGAGTAAAATCAATTCATAGAGGTAAATAACTAATGTATCATTTCTTGTAAAAAATTAGATTTGTATGTTTATTATTTTTGTTTGATTTTCAATTCTAAGCGGTCATAGTGAACCGCATGGTTATTACTTGTTCATTGCAGTTCACTGACGCCATTGTTGGTCACGTGTAAAGACACGCACCTGTGTAAGGAAAAAAAACTTGATTGAGAAGTAAATGAGTAATATATCATTTCTTGTAGAAATGGTAATTTTATATCTTAGTTGTTATTTTGATTGTTTTGATCTTTGATGTGAAATTCATTTTCAAATTCACTAAATGAATGTTCTGGTCTGTGATCAGGCCAGGTTTTTTTCCTTCCTTGGTTTTTTTCTATTTTTTTCTCTTCTATTTTTTCTTCTTTCTTCACTCTACGGATTCGCGATACTCCTGTGATCGTCTGTGACATCCTGTGAAACTTCACATTTGATGGCGAGCCAACCAAAATCTGCTACGGAGGAAAAAGGACGACACATCATAAAGAAGAGAACAATATCCTTTTTTTGAATTTATCATTCTTGCTTGGATAAAGCAAGACACTTTCAACCTAAAGAACTATTAGAATCCCTTCCTTGAGGGAATTTACTGAACAGAACGGGAAAAGAGAAAAGGAAACTGATCAGTACTACACAGAACATTGAGCTCTTAATAGTATACCGGTAACCTATTTGATTACCATTGAAGTCCTTATTGGATTATCTGTGAGATTTTTGTGAGAAATTAATTTTCCTATCTGTTTTTATTTTCTTTTTCTTTTCTTTCTCCTCTTTCTAATATTGAAATGACCGGTCCTTGTATATTTTTGGGGTGAAAAGAGTGCACTCAAGGGAAATTTTCAAAGCCAATCTTTATTGTATATTGTTCATATGAAATTGTAATTTACTTGCTTTTGTTCTTTAGTAATTTTCAAATTATATTTCAAGATCAAATTATATTTCAAAATCAAATTTAACTGTTGTCTGTCTGTTATTTCTCACCACAACCCGCCACCTCCTTTACGATCCCTAAATCTTCTGATAAATTCAACTCAATCATTAAATTGTCAGCAATTCTTTAAAGGGTGCTACACAAGGCATTAAGGGATAAAGAAAGAAAGAAAGAAAAATAAAATAAGGAGGGAAACCATAAAAGGAAGGAAAGAAGGAAGGCAAAAAAAGGTTGATGAAAATAGGGCAGGATGAAAGGAAGGAAATGGAGGGCAGAAATAAAAGCAGAAAGGTAGGAGCAAAGGGCAGAAGATGAAAGGAAGGAAACAAAGTTAAGGGAGGAAGAAAAGGAAATGAAGGGCATGAAAGGAAACATGAAGAAAAAAGAGAAGGAAGGAAAGAAAATGAGGGAAAGAAACCATGGAATGAAAAAAGGAGAAAGTGGGAAGAACAAAATGAGGGGAAGACTGAAGGCAGGAAGGAAAACCTGAATAAAGGAACAAAGGAAGGAAATTAAGGGCAGGAAGGAGGGAGAAAATCAAAAAAGAGAAGGTAAAAAGAACAAGGGAAGAAGAAGGAAGAATGAGAGCTGGAAGGTAGGCATTACAGTATAAAAAAGAAAATAAATTAAACTCAGAAAAGAAAGAGGGAAGAAAACAAAAGATACCATGAAAAAGGTGGTAGGTCTTGTGTGTGTGTGGTTAAGGAGAGAGCTGCACTGCCTCTCAACAGGGATCAGGCATGCAGGCTGAGCAGGAGGGATGTGACAGAGAGCCAGAGTGAGGAAGGAAAGAGCAGGACTGGAGGTGTGCGCTGCTCGTCTCTTTAGCTGTGGCTCCGTAATGAGGCAGCACCAGTGCTCAGCGCTGTATAGGCTGTGCCATGCGTTCAACGTCGTGCTGAGAACATGCCGCACTGCGGGCGATTCAGGCTGTGCTGCGGCGCCTCTGCCCAGCGTCCCAGTGTGTGGCACCCTGCGGTCCTGAGACTGCCAACTCTGCTCTCTTCTGCAAAGGACTTTGGGGCTTCTGGCCCTCATTAGAGGGTGAGCAAGTGTCTTTTGATATAAGGCTATGCCTTTTGAATCCCACACTACCTTTGACCCTTCTCACGCCTTTGGCAACCAGCCTTCCGGCTTTTAACTCTTTATGACAAGTCTTCTTGCATTTTCTATTTCCTGATCAAAGGACACTTTAGTTTTCTTTTCCTTTTTAATGTACTTCCTATTTCCCCCCTCTCGTTAAGTCTGTAGACCTGACAATAAGTCCTCACTTCTGTTAATGCACATTTCCTACGTAGTTCTGCTACTTGCGCTAAAGCAAAGTAGACTGAAGTAAGGGAACAAAGGGAAACAAAAGATTCCCAAGGTTGTCTTTCAGTGAGGTGAGCTTTTCCCCTCCAGGGTATTGTGTTGTACTTCCTCGGTCTGTCTTCCCTCAGTGGTGCAAGTCTCTCTGAGCTGGAAGAGGATATAAAGGCTTCTGACTCATCCCTCAGGTAAGCCCTGTCCTGAGGGTCAACCCTGTGCCACGCTTTGAAGCTTGTCGTAATTAAAATAAAATAAGAGTTTCTTCTAGTTAGTCAACGTGATAGGGGATATACAACCTGTTTTGCTTCCATAAAGGAGGCAAGGGATAGGTTGGGTGGGACTTGTGATTATGTGTAGAGAATTGATTGGATTGTTGATGTGGATGTTTTGCACCAAAATGGAACTCGATGGTTGGGGGGAAAGGCTTGCTGAAGCTAAAATGGAAAGGTGTTTCGGAGTTGGGGCAAGTTATTATATTTTTGGAATAAAGATTATGAAAACCAGCATTCCTTCACTTTAAAAATAAATGCTGTAAAAATAATTTGTAATTTTTGACGTTTTCGAGAAAGTAGCCTACAGCAATATACCGTGAATTAACAGCGCTCAAAGTCAGCACTCAGAGGCTGTGTTCCAAATCACACCCTGTACCCTCATTCATTATTCTCTTAGTTTACTAAAGTCCACTGGATAGAGTGAATGAAAACACGTGCATGAATTCAGACACTGATGAACACCTGCTGTTAACAAGCAGAATCACTGAAAGAAAAGAGAAACGACAAGAACAGAAAAAGATGAAATCAACTGAAGATAAAAGAAGACATTAAATCTCTCAAGATCTGATTAAACGACTCTACTAACAGCATTACCAGTTTCACTTATTACTAACCAG
The DNA here is from genome assembly GCA_003731715.1 of Anabarilius grahami. Taxonomy (NCBI): domain Eukaryota; kingdom Metazoa; phylum Chordata; class Actinopteri; order Cypriniformes; family Xenocyprididae; genus Anabarilius; species Anabarilius grahami. The sequence continues at coordinate 2,331,808 of RJVU01027559.1, read as the reverse complement.
ATTGTTTTTATTGTACTGTAGACATATTTATCATATGTCTACAGAAGTTCTTATTGAGAATTAACAGAGGTTTAGATGTTGTTTTATTGTTTCGTTTGACGTTACCATAATGGAAATCAGTGTTTACTTTAGTTGGGCCCTTGACCCTTGATTGGTGAACATTAGTTTTTTTCTTTGGTTGCTATAACTTTGTTTTTATAAAACATTTGTTGTGGCAAAAAAACTGAAAGAAAACGTGATCAGATGAGGTTAGCTAATTATTAATGGTCACAATCATCATCTAATGGCCTAATTCATTTATCTCATCAGAGTCTAATCTAGATTGTTTTATGTTCTTGATTATGGTATCTCTGTGATTCTACATGAGATCCATCAGTGTTGTGACAATCAGATAATATGATTTTGAAAACGGTTTGTACGTAAAACATTTAAAACTACTATATCATTCAGAGTCACACAGACATCAAGAATTGGCATATGAATCTCAACAATGGCCACAATCAAAAGCTTCATGCTGCAGTCATGCTGGGTACCAGCATAGTACAAAAATCGTCCATGACTCCCAGTATGCATTACAGCATGAATAAATTATGTCTTAAATAAATTGCCTGGTTATTTTCTTTAATTCTTGCTGTTTTTATGTTGACTTTTAGTGGTGTGTTTTATGATGTTCAGAGTCGATCTTTTATCTTATTTTTTGATTGTCACCTTTGTTGAGATTTATACGCTGATTCTTGATGTCTCTGTTTATCTAAACAATGCCAATGATTGGAAATGATGAGTTTAAAAATCCTTCTTAACCGGTTGCTCAGCACCGTTTGATCTCATACTGTAGTATCACAGTGTTGGCAATATAAAATTAAGTTTATTAAAAAAACATTTCTGATAATGGATTAGACACTGGATGAGTTCAGTGATCTAAGCATTACATGATGATGATGATAATCAAAACACAACCAACACCTGAGCACAACTTTTCTTGGCTTTTTGCTACAACAAATGTGTCATAAAAAACACAATTATAGCAGCCAGAGAAAAACTAATGTTAAAAAGTCAAGGATTAAGAGCCTAACCAAAGCAAACACTGCATGGTAACGTCAAATGAAATAATAAAACGACATTTGAAGCTCTGTTAATTCTCAATAAGAACTTCTGTAGATGTCTGACAGAAATAAAGTCAATCTGGTTAGTAATAGTAGTAAGTGAATCTGGTAATACTCTTTTTGTTGTTTAACCCTCCTCTGCTGAGATCTTGAGAGAATTAATGTCTTATATCTTCAGTTGATTTCATCTAAGGCTGTAGCTGGGAGACTGTTGTGGTTCTTGTGTTTCTGCTTGTCTTTTTTTCTGTTCTTGTTGTTTCTTTTCCTTCATTGATTCTGCTTGTTAACAGCAGGTGTTCATCACTAATGCTCAATCATCACTTAATTAATCACTGAATTATCTCATTAACTTCAACACTGCTTCAGAGTTACTCTAACATGCTGTAGTGTGGACACATACAAGCTAGCTAGCTAATGTTAACTAATGGCGAGCTGCAAAGATTTGAGTAAAAGTCATGTTTTTAATTATTTCATTTTTACACTTTACGTGTTTGCAGTTTTATATTGATGAATATTCTTTTTCAGTTGACTCAAATGAAATAAGTTCACAGTACTAACAACATATAATACCTAGTTTGTAAACGCAAACTGTTTGAAGTAATCGGTTTTCCAAATGAAATGAGTTAATTTCCATGGTAGTATTACTGTAACATACTATAAAAAAAGGAGCACTGTAAATTTACGGTAGAGAGCTGTAAATTAACAGTACATTACTGGCAACCACAGCTGCCAGTAGATTACCGTTATTTTACAGCACAATTTTTTACAGTGTTGTTAGTACTTTGAAATAATGTGCACCAATGATTCATGGACAGCAATATTGGGAACATGCATCAAGAAAGCCAGTAAGTGCTATTTTGACTTCATGTTGACTTCAAGTTGGCCTTTGCTAGCATAAATCAGTGGATAGTGGATATGGATTGAGGTATTATTTTCATATCTGTCTTTCAGCATTTATACAGTGTGGATTAATGTTTAGGCTTTCATATGTTCATAGTATTTTGGGGATTGTGAAATGTCAAAAATGGGCTTCATCTCTGAATGTTAACACTGGTTTCGCCCCAGCAGTCTTAGTGATCAAAAGAGACACAGAGTTTCCCGCAGGTCTTCCTGATTAAAATGCATGCGTGACTGCGTGACATTTCAGACCTAAAGAGATGCTCTTTCCCCATCGCCTTCATCTTCCACAGAAGTTTTGCTCACAACTTTATCTAATGGATGCTGGAGCTTTTAATATGGGCTTCAAGTTGCATTACTTATTTCGATCTGTTCCTCACACAAAGTGCATAAGTTGAATTGACTACTTTCATGGTTCTTTAGCATCCTTTTTTTAAACATGAAAGCATCAGTCTCTATTCGTTATAATTGCATGGAAAAGAGCAGCCAACTTTGTCTGAAACAAAAAACAAAACAAATGAAAGCTATACAGATTTAGAATGACATGAGGGTGAGTAAATAATAATTGAATGTTCAGTTTTGGGTTGAACTATTTATTTCTTTAAAGCCACTTACAAGTAGAAGTCAGACTTCACCTTCAAAACAGTTTCAGTTCTTCAGGGAATGCTGTCATACTCCTGAACTCTTTGTAACTTTTTGTTTTCAAGAAGAAAGGCCTATAGTTCTGTGAGGAATGACGTAGGTGGAGATCTAATCGGGACTCAAACATTTCAGTAAAGGTGAGATAATGTTTTGATCTGGCTTTTCAAGAGGTCATGGAATAATTTTGATCTAACCCTGTTTTAGTTTTATCCACTAGGTCCCGTAAAATGACTTGAAAAATCAAGTCCATGGTGGTACAAGCTGTCTAAAACTAACATAATTTACTCACCCTTATATCATTTCAAACATCTGTCATGCTACCTAAAAGACAAAAAAACACCATAAAAGTAGTCCATATGATTCCTGCACTATACGTTCCAAGTCTTCTGAAGTTATACGCTTTGTGTGAGGAGCAGTCAAAAATATGTCATTATTCACTGAAAAGCTAAAGTAAAGTCTACAAAAAACTTTTAAATCTCATTGGCAGTTGCTCATTTAAAATGCCAAACACCATTCATTCTTGTGTATCTTGTAACCAGTGTTGGGCACGTTACTTTAAAAAAGTAATTAGTTATAGTTACTAGTTACTTCTCACAAATAGTAACGGAGTTAGTAACTGAGTTACATCATTATAAAAGTAACTAATTACCAGGGAAAGTAACTATTGCGTTACTTTAAAAAAAAAATATATATATATGTCAAATAACTTGAATGCCCACACTATTAAATATAAGTCTAAGAATAAATAATTCTTGATCCGACTCGTGACTCATGATCCGCTCTTGCTTATGAAATTTCTCTGTACTGTCATTAAAGAAAATGTAGTTTCATATGTTTAAATAGTCATATGTTATGTTTTAAATTCATTTACTTGATTATGAAAAGTGAAGAGCACGAGTAAGATGCATCATAAGATGCGCAATATATCGGGAGTCATGGAGTGGGTCAGACATGATTTTGACCACTTCATTAATTTTTGTTTTGTAGAAAGCCTCTCTTTAAAGTGAATTTCGTTTTATAAAAATTGTATCTTAATTTTAATCAATGTTTCATCAACCAATTGCCTGGATTTCATAAATAAGAAGCAAATATAGCAGGCAATATAATCATGGATGCGTGGGCGCGATCACTGGCGCGTGAACTGGAGCGCGACTTATAGGCTAAATGAACCGAAACTCAGCGTATAGGGTGCTTGCCTCGCAGACATGAGAAATATATATTTAGAAAGCTTGAAATATCTACTTTAAAACAAAATAATTAAAAACGAAAAGAGTCTACTCTGATTATGTAATCCGATTGAAATGTGCATTTTCTCTCTAGGCGCGTCCAGTATATGCGGAGATGATGAGAGTCAGTAATGTCAACTTCATCTTTGCAGAAAACATTACTTTATTAATAAACAATTAAAATGTCTCCTTGCTGTTTTTGTCACATTCATAATCATTACTTTTGCCGGTTCTTTATGGCAAGCTTTATGCGTGCGCTTGAGTGCATAGTCTATATTACATAAACGCTCATAATTAGTTTATTCTCTCCAGTATTTAAGAAATTAAATGAATATAAATGTGATTAGTCAACTAATGGTTTAAATGAACAACTACTAGTCGACTAGAAAAACTTATTTCACATATTTTCGATCCAGCATGTGACAGTAGATAGGACCTTCGAACCAGAAAGACACAGCTTACATTTGACTAAAAGATTTTTGTCTATATGCTCAACTAAAGTGAAATAATGAGCATATTTCTACTTTGAGAAATTCGTCTTGCTCTCGCCTTGACTGCCGCACATACTTGAATAAACGAAAACACGCCCAGAGTGCGTCTTCGTGTTGGTTGGCATCCACCAATCCTACAATGCGTCGCTGCTGTAAACAGGTTAGGCTGTTGGCTACACTTCAGCCAAAATTAATTAATTAAAAAAAGTAACGTACAACGCACCATATGGTAACGGTAACGGAGTTAATTTATTTAAAAAGTAATGCGTTACAGTATTAGTTACTGTCACGCGTTACTGCCCAACACTGCTCGTAACCAAATGCAATGTGCAAGTCTGAATATTCAGAAGTGTGAATATGAGTTGAACGCTATGTGAAACTAAGAGATAACTAACTGCCTTTCCTAGACATTGTGTTATGTGAGAGAATGTCTACAGGAAGGTGGAATATTAAATGGATGTTCACATGATGCTGATGTACCTAGATCAATACCTGCATTGTGACTGCAAGGAATAGAAGATGGGTGTGATGAGAACATGCACCATAGATCAGAGAACTACAGCATTTATCAGATACTTAGAATAGCACCCTTCAACCCAGCAGTCTCTTACTACTTTACCTCCAGGGGAAAAAACAAACAGACTGTGAGCTGTAGCTGTAGCCTAATCATATTGAGCATATAGTGTACCCCATTATTTCCAGTCCTCTTTCAATAGAAGTAGCAAAATAAAAGCATTTTTTAGTATTTATTTTAATTTTTTTTCTCTAGGCTACAACTGACAATGACAACTGATGAATGCTTTCTTGGTATGCGTCTCAACGCTCTGATGCTAATTTTAATTGCTATGTGAATAACATGCAATATTAGAAAAATGTCTAATCATGCGCTCTTTTGGAGTCTCTGTGTTTCAACGTGACCAGCACTCTAACAACACTGGAGCAATTAACACTTCAAGCCAATAACAATGCTAATGCACTGACCTCTAGCCTCCCATCATTTAACTTCAGATATTTACTGGTGTCGCTGGGGCAGCACATGTAATAGCTTGATGCAATTTTTTTTGTCTAAAAGATCTTTCAAACTTGTTGCAGATATATAATTTAAATTACACACATACACACATATATATACATATATATAGAGAAAGAGAGAACTTATTAATAATTAAAAAAACATTCAATGCACTATAATGACATGCTTCTGACATTTAAAGGGTTAGTTCATCCAAAAATGAAAATTCTGTCATTTATTACTCACCCTCATGCCGTTCCACGCCCGTAAGACCTTCGTTAATCTTTGGAACGCAAATTGAGATATTTTTGTTGAAATCCGATGGCTCCATGAGGCCTGCATAGGGAGCAATGACATTTCCTCTCTCAAGATCCATAAAGGTACTAAAAACATATTTAAATCAGTTCATGTGAGTACAGTGGTTCAATATTAATATTATAAAGCAACGAGAATATTTTTGGTGCGCCAAAAAAAACAAAATAACGACTTATATAGTGATGGCCGATTTCAAAACACTGCTTCAGGAAGCTTCGGAGCATAATGAATCAGCGTGTCGAATCAGCGGTTCGGAGTGCCAAAGTCACGTGATTTCAGCAGTTTGGCGGTTTGACGCGATACGAATCATGATTCGATACGCTGAATCATTATGCTCAGGAACTTCCTGAAGCAGTGTTTTGATATCGGCCATCACTAAATAAGTTGTTGTTTTGTTTTTTTGGTGCACCAAAAATATTCTCATCGCTTAATAATATTAATATTGAACCACTGTACTCACATGAACTGATTTAGATATGTTTTTAGTACATGGATCTTGAGAGAGGAAATGTCATTGCTGGCTGTGCAGGCCTCACTGAGTCATCGGATTTAAACAAAAATATCTTAATTTGTGTTCCGAAGATTAACGAAGGTCTTACGGGTGTGGAACGGCATGAGGGTGAGTAATTAATGACATTATTTTCATTTTTGGGTGAACTAACCCTTTAAGAAACATTATTGGTGTTCTCTGATGTGTGTGCTCAGTAATATTAGGCTATCACACACAATGCATGGGAAATAATAATTTGTAATTGTAATTGTAAAAAACTTTATTGTCCCCCTTAGGGGCAATTTGTTCTGCAGCATGATAGCACACATACAAGACAGACAAATACACCACATTAATTAATTAATAGCACGTTAAAAAACTACCTTTTCCTATTTAAATTAAGCAGCTTGACAGCATATGGAACAAACGAAAATTTGAATCTGTTTGTCTTAGCTAGAGGGACCCTATACAAAGATCCTGAGGGGAGTGTCTGAAATGATTCATAATGGCACATTGTAAAGCTGTTAAGCATGTAAAGCATGTTAAGTTGTATAATACTTCATTATGGGTCATAGGGACCTGCACCCTAGAATATTGAGAAGACAATCTCATCTTATACTTTTCCATGCTGATCAATAAAAGGGCATCATTACCAGAGAAGATAATGGACCACTTTTAAGGCTCCAGACTGCGACCAAATGGTCGCATTTTCCCACCGTTTATCTTGCCTGTGCGACTAAATTTTATTAGAGGTCGCACTGGTGCTACTACATTGCACAACTGATAAGAGCTGCCATTTCTGTTTCATATGAGAAACATCAAACGGCAAATTAAACGAAAGTGAAACAAAACAGCGCTACTCATTTGGGCTGTGCAGCGCAGATCGTTTATCAGTTCGCAGCAATAATAGACAGCCCAATGTGAGCTCAGAACAGGCTTACTCGTGCGCCGTTCTCGAGCACGCAACAGCGTTACTTCACAGCGCTGGGAGATCCATTGAGAAAGCATTTGAATTTGCGGCAGAATTAATAACATTGCTGCAAGATCTAGTGGGAAGCATTCAAATTCAGCACAGAATTCTCTGCTTTAAACCACAGATATCAGATCAAATAGCACTGATGTGGAAACCAGGAGAAACATTGTGGCATGAACGAATAGGTTAAGGCTCTTCAGTCCTTGCTCTTCATGCAAACTTTTGAGAGTGAAATTCAAGCACTTTTCAAGGACTTTACAAAGTGCTTCACACTTTTTCCTACACATCAAAGCTCTAAATATTATCAAATTTTAATGTTATTTTTAATGTGATGATTTGTAAAACTAAAAGTTTAAAGATGAAGGAAAACTAACATTTCTAGGCAAACACTTTTAAATAAAGACATGAAATTACCACTAGATGGTGGCAGAGGAGCAGTTATTGACTCCCTAATATATGGAAAAGTCACAAAGTCTCATGAAAAACAAAAACTTCTTCAAATTGTGACTGAATTGCACAGAAAAAAAGTAAAGAGCACTTATTTTATAATCTCTGAAGCTGTCGGTCAGTTCAGTATGGTACATTGCTATAAAAATTGTTTTTGAATGTTACTGTTAATAAGTTAAATTTATCTGCATCTCAATTCAAGCTCAGTGCTTTACTGTCAAATTTCCAGAGAATAAACATGTAATATTATTAGTAACTGCACGTATTAATGTAAAACAATAGCTGCAGTCCGTAACTGTTTTTGGTTAAAAATGATCCAAAATAAATTTTTTGAGCAAGTACATAACCAGCCAGTGTTAAAAACTTTCTCCACCGATGTGGTGACTGACAGCAAACATTAGATTCATCTGCGATGAGGAGCTGTGCCGAGGCACAACGCACATAAAATGATAATTCCGCAAACAACTGCAATTGCAGGTTTCAAACAGAGATGGCGACAAAGAGGCAAAACTTACGGACTGCAGCTTTAAATTACCTTTATGATTAAAAAAAAACAAAAACTGCTCTCTGGAGCCCTGACATTTGAGCAGAGATTGTCTTCAAAATAGACCATCTGTTTTATTCTTGTGTAAGTTTCCAGAAACATTGTAGTAACTGCTTCCATAATAAATTACCAACACTTCTTCACGATTTTGCTGTAAATGGGACTACAGCATAATAACTGGCATGTCTAAAGTGATTCATACTACAACATGAAGAGGAGAGTAATTTAGCTGTCACTCATGTAAACCCCCCGCTCCGCCCTCTGTTAGTTGGTTCAATTAAACATGCTTTGCTAGTGAATGGAGCAGGGGTGTTGAAAAATAATTTTGATGATTTAATAACAGTTTTAATAGAGTTATCTGTCTGATGGATCTTTTAATTTGTGCTTTAGACAGAGTTATTATCAGGGAGGAAACTGAGAGATATTTCTAAGAGGTCCCACAAGGGTCCTTAATTGACATAGTGTCTGCACCCCAACCTCCCCCACCACTCTTTTTACACATCTACTGTAATTGCCACCTCTGCCCTTAATTTCTCTTCTCTTCTCTTCTCTTCTCTTCTCTTCTCTTCTCTTCTCTTCTCTTCTCTTCTCTTCTCTTCTCTTCTCTTCTCTTTTTTTTTGTTCTCCTTCTCTTGTTTTTTTTTCTCTTTTTTTCAAGTTTTGTTTCTCTTCTTGTCATCTTGTTTTGCTTGTTTTCTCGTCTCATCTCATCAATCCTTTTTTTCCTTTTCCTTATTTTTATTCTCCTCATCTGTGAGTACCATGGCGTTGATGGGGATGCCTGGAGTGCAGGACTCAGCAGTCAGACTCATTTATATGTGAGTGCAACATTCTCTCAGGACATCTGAGGAACATTCACTGTGTTCCCGTTTGGGCATCTTCAACTGACCCAGAATACACAGCGTCAAGTCCATTCCACCTAGATTCACTGCCAGGCTTTTGTCACACACACATATAGTCACTGGCCACTTTATTAGGTAAACCAGTTCAACTTCTCGGTAATGCAAATATCTAATCAGCCAATCACATAGTAGAAACTCAGTGCATTTAGGCATGTAGACATGGTCAAGACAAACTGCTGAAGTTCAAACTGAGCATCAGAATAGGGGAAGAAAGGTGATTTATGTGACTTTGAATGTGGCGTGGTTGTTGGTGTCAGATGGACTGGTTTGAGTATTTCAGAAACTGTTGATCTACTGGGATAGTGCAATGCTAATCAAACTAATATAATCAATGATAATCAAAATGCTGTTTTAAATACTTGAATGATGTTATGAAGTGAGTTTGGAGTAAAAACATGCTATTAAATGTTGTCTTTTGTTGTACAAGAGGTTCATAAACACTTCTCATGAATGTAAAGTTTGTATGTTTGTTTCACATACACGTGTTGCTTTTTCAAATGCAGTGCTTTCAGATGGAGCATTACTACTGATCACAAAGTTGCTCTTCACTATCATGCTGTGTACATATTTATATCATAAAAAATCTCAGCCTTTGCGATATCATAATCACTCTAAGCCAAATTCGATTTCAGTTCGATTACTCTTGCAGCCCTAGGCCGGTGAGTGTAAATGTTGGAATACATAAAGTATGCATACAAAACAAACACACTTCTCCAAAAGCATTTAGATCAGTATGTAGGCCATTGCTGGCTAAGTTGCTTGCTTAGAGTCTGATTACAAGCGGAGATGCACACAAATGCTTTTGTGTTGCACAGGTAAACTAACATAGTTTTCCTCTTTGCTGACTGGAAGGCTGTGCGATCAGCTTTTCCCCAGATGTTTGTTTTAATGGGCCAGGCTGACCCTGCAGCAGTGAATATGGCTTCTGTTTACGGCTATTGTTTGAGAGAGAGAGAGAGAGAGAGAGAGATGTTGCTCAATAAAGCATCCTCTCTCTCTCCCCAGAGTCTCCAGAGCTGAAGTTTCAGTCTGCTGCTCTTCTTGGCTGTATGATCTATCGTGAGATGAGGAGAGCAGCCCGAGAGAGAGACGAGACAATAGAGCTAAATAAACAGTAAGACAGAAGATGGCAGTGGTGTCTTGCTCTTTCAGATCAGCAGACAGGCATTTGAGAGACAACATGCTTCATGATGTTTATGTTTTGATGACTAAACGGCACACTTTTATGCATTATAGTACCTGCCACATATGTGCTACAGTAAATTCTGTGAGGTGAAACCGTTTACTAAACAGCTGTTCCACCTGCATCTTATTTACTAACCACTGGCAAAATGTGTTGAAATAGTCATTAGTTGCATCCCAAATTATGTACTATACATTATGTACTTTGCCATCTAGTGTATGAAGTTTAGAACAATGGTGTCTGCAAAATGAAGAATTGTGGTCTGAAAATTGCATTCAGCAATGTCTAGTGATGCTGGTTGACTAGTCAAGATGCTAGATTGGGGCAAAGTGATATTTATGAGCATCTCTAAGAGCAGTGGCAGGTCCATAGCAGAGCTTAAAGGATTCATTGAGGTCATGTGGTTATTGATTTTGATAATTTCACAGTATTTGAACACCGAAGTAAATGCTTAAAAGTTCCTAATTTTGATTTGGAGGTATCCTTCAATAGGTTTACATGCATCCAAGAAATAAATATATATTTTTCTCATAATATACATTGCAGCATCAACTCTTTTCTCACAGTGTCTGAAACAGTTTTTATCAAGTATTCCCTCTCTCTAAACCCCTCGTTCCGAGAGCCTGCTCTGCTCTGATTGGCCAGATGGCCCAGTCGGTTGCGATTTGTCTATTGCAGGGGTGTTCAAGCCTGCTCCTGGCCACCTTCCTGCCGAGTTTGGCTTGCTTGGAAGTTTCTAGTGATCCTTGAGTGATCCAGGTGTGTTTAATTAGGGCTGAAGCTAAACTCTGCTCGAAGGTGGCCCTCTAGGAACAGGATTGGACACCCCTTATCTATCGCTTACATCCATTACCATATCTGAATTTAAGCTACGGAGGTGTCTTCAGCGCTTGTATACACAGTGATACAAGCAATAATGATCGAGCCAGTTATACCGTATCAAATTGAGCCCGAATCCTAATCCTTTGGAAGTTCATGCAAAGTGGATTTGGTTTTGCAGTGCACAAAACAGCATTTTCTCGACATGTCGACAACACGAAACAAACTCTTGCAGGCCTCAGCTACAACTACAGTGTTTGAGGGTAAAAGTGGACGTCGTTCACGGGCAGCCAGTAAAGACCATGGGCTAGTATTATGTAAAACTGTTACAAACCTACGTAGGTTTGTGCAGGAAGTAATTACACTTGTTTCAGGCAGTTCAGAATCGGTTCTTTCTTTTGGGAGACGATAACTAAATTTTTCCTGCACTTTGATCTTTGCAGACCTTTTATATTCAATTTACAGAGCATATTGTAATGCATTCTGGGATTGCATTATTGGTAAAAGATTCTTGCAGTACTGCTTTAGAAATAGCAAACATGAGGTGTTTAGGAAGGCGGTGTAATGCTAATTTACTTCTATTTGAAACAGCCCCATCTGGGGGCAAGTATGAGGCTTTAAAGGGTTAGTTCACAAAAAAAATAAAAAATTCTGCCATTGTGTCGTTCCACACCTGTAAGAACTTTGTTCATCTTCGGAACACAAATTAAGATATTTTTTATGAAATCCCAGCGGTATGACTCGTCCAGACAGCAATATAATTACCATTTTCGAGGTCCAGAGAGGTACTAAAGACATCGTTAAAACAGTCGACGGGACTACAGTGGTTCAACCTTAATATTGTGAAGTGACGAGAATACATTTTGTGCGCAAAAACAAAACAAAAATAACGACTTTATTCAACAATATCTTCTCTTCTGTGTCATTCTCATATGCTGTTTGTGTCCAGCGCTTCCAGGTTCTATGTCAGAACATCGATTCATTATTGGCCGGCTCCTGAGTCAGGATCACACGCATGCGTCGTGCTGCTCACGTGATCAGCTTTGACCAATACTGATGCGGCATTCGGACGTAAACAAGGGAGCCTTCACTGTGCTTACTGCGTCACCTGCGTAAGGATAATGACAGGGAATAGAAGAGATTGTTGAATAAAGTCGTTATTTTTGTTTTGTTTTTGCGCACATTCTCGTCACTTCACAATATTAAGGTTGAACCGCTGCAGTCATGTTGACGGATTTTAACGATGTCTTTAGCACCTTTCTGGACCTTGAAAGTGTTGATTATATTGCTGTCTATGGACGAGTCATATACCTCTCTGATTTAATCAAAAATATCTTAATTTGTGTTCCGACAATGAACAAATGTCTTATGGATGTGGAACGACATGGTAATTAATGTAATTAATGACAGAATTTTCATTTTTGGGTGAACTAACCCTTTAAATGTAGTTGCTTCAAATGGCAAAAAAAAAAAAACATTTACAGTAACACTGTAAATGCATGTCAGGCTCAGAGCTTTGGACAGAATATTTCTTTCTCTGTATGACAGACAGGTCACTTCATATTCAAGTACACAAACAAACATTAAAAAAAACCAAAAAACTGCAAAAGTTCCATAAATATGTAGATGACGGTGGCTGTTTTGTTAATGATAGTTAATGATCCATGCTAAATTAGCATCATTATGAAAAATAAGTGCTAATGAAGGAATTTGTTTACATTATTAATTGATATTCTCTTTGACTTTCTTGTACTGCAGTAAAATACTAAGTGACTGCATATAGAGGGAGTCACCTTTGTTTGATTCAGCACAAACTGTTTTATTATGCTCTATAGTGTCAGGGCACAGAAAACAAGGGCCATGCCAAGATTTGAGAACACCTGGAATCTTGGAGTACATATTGACATTGTCTAGACAGGCATCGATAGCAGTGTCCTAATGGAAAGAATTAGATTTCCACCTCATGTTTAATTTATATGTTGTACAGGAGTCAACAGGGATGACTTCCTGGTTGCATAAAAAATAAAACTGGCCTTATAGTGCCCTTCATTTTGTATGAATGGGTTGGGTAAAAGCTAGGGGTGTGACGATACACTTAGCTCACGAGAAGAAGACAATGCACGATATTGGGTTCACAAGAATGAGACAATATGATATTTTAACACTTTTTTAAAGAAATCTTCAATGGCGAAATATATGACTTGAAAAATAGTCTTTTATTCGACTGAAAGTCACAAAATGCAGAACAATGCAGGTGCATTTTAAAATGTACTTAAAATGTACTGTTCATCTAGTAATGAATGTGCACTTCAATTGTACTTTCTGAGTATGAATTATCATATAATAGACAGAACAATAGAAACTGTAAAAGGTTTTGCCACAAACTTATTTGAAGCTGTGTAATAATAAAGCATGTGCATTAGATACTTTATTTTTTTATCATTGCCATTTTTTATCATTAGACCCTTTTTCTTGCTGTGCCCCAGTAAACATTTCCAAATAAATGTTTTCCAGATGAGGTAAATTACAGTAGATACATATGAAAATAGTCTTTCCGATCCATTTAACGTTATTTACATTATTTGAATCCTGGGCATCCTCTCACTCCCGCCCCCTCGCTGTGCTATCCCTCCTCCCTTCACTTTTCACCGCGGAATCCTCGACTTGCAGTCAGACAATACGAAACTGTAGCTGAGAAGAGGTAACTGCCAGCTTAACTTGGTGTAAATGAATACTATGTGAATTTGTTCTCTTCTAATTTGGCAGGGGCACGGAAACTATTTTCACGGGTTTATAAACACAACACGTTTTTTTTAATAAGAAATCAGTCATTTTTAAATCAGTAAACCTTCAGTAATTAATGTAGCATCTGAATAGATCAAACACACAATTGCTCAACAAAGCAGTTACTCTTCCAACCCTTCACCCATGCAGGCTCCGTAATGTTTGCCTTCCCCACTGAGCGCTATCACCCCTTCTTCACCATTTGCTCTCCACATACACTTCAAAGAGACTTAGGAGACAGGCCACTAGAATCCTATATTGTCTATAAAAATGGATTCTTTTCCATTAATTCATTGACNGTTTATAAACACAACACGTTTTTTTTTTTATAAGAAATCAGTAATTTTTAAATCAGTAAACCTTCAGTAATTAATGTAGCATCTGAATAGATCAAACACACAATTGCTCAACAAAGCAGTTACTCTTCCAACCCTTCACCCATGCAGGCTCCGTAATGTTTGCCTTCCCCACTGAGCGCTATCACCCCTTCTTCACCATTTGCTCTCCACATACACTTCAAAGAGACTTAGGAGACAGGCCACAAGAATCATATATTGTCTATAAAAATGGATTCTTTTCATTAATTCATTGACAACTTTGTCTAAATGAATGAACATGCATCTCCCCAGTACATTTTGTGCATTATATCTGTTTGTATATTGTAAAGTGTTATAAATGCACGTGATGATAATTCTTGATATAATAGTCCATCTAGGTGGTGTTTAATATCAAATTATGCATTGTTTAATGACTTACATTTTGTTGGACATCACAGCATCATAGAATGAATTGTATGTTTGTTATATTTATCAGAGTATAAATGGATGCAAACCTACTAGTTAACTACCCCCCCCCCAACTCACTTTCAAACAAAGGAATCTCCCGCCAGAGAATTGCACCTTTCTCATTGGTCAAGCCAAGACGGAGGGGCGTAAACTTTCTGTAGAAGTTAAATACCTCTGAGCAGATCACAGTTTTTTCCCTTCTGGTTCTTCTATTTGTTCCTGATGATACTACGGATTGCGTCACGTGAGACCCCACCCGGCCCCGAGCCGGGCTGGTAGGCCTCCCTTTTCCTTTCAAGCCATGAACAGCTGCCTCGACCACAAAAGAGTCAAATTAACAGCGCAAAGTTTGTCGTAATTTTCTTCATTCAACGCAGAAGATATTGATTACAACTTCCATGCCAGAGGACCGAACCATCAAGGATTTCTCCTTTAGCAACATGAGAAAATGGAGAGATTTTTTAATGTTTACTGTTCTATTATGTTGGTATTTAAAAGTTTCTGTTATGTTAATAGTTTCGGGGTTACCATTGTGGTGAAGTGTAGAACATGTGCTTGGGTTGAGGACCTGCTAACAACATTTAAAGTTGTTTTAATTATAAAAACAACTATTATGGGAATGCCATAGATGGATTATAACCATCTTCTGGCTAACACCTAACAATAAGAGACTTTACAGAGTGAAGTTTTTGTAAAAGTTATGAAAATGGTTCTTGAACGTGTCAACTATATAAACTAATCAATTAAACAGATTTTTAGGATAACTAAAAGTAATGGTTTTGGACAAAATTAAGAATGTTAACCTGATTCAACTAAATGGCATTGAGTTAACCTTATGTAATAAATTTAAGTTAACTGAAACCAATAATGTTAATTACATGCAACATAACCAAGTTACGTGGAACCTGTTGACATAAAAAAATTAAGTAAATCCAACGTATCATTTTTTTGAGTGTATGTATGTGTGTGTTTGTTAGTTTAGTTATGTGTTCGTGATTTAGTTTGATCAAATTTGTGCACATTCTTGCGAGTTGATTCTGATCTGCTTATAAACCAATGTCCCTGATAATGATTCGATCACAGCTACGTGCTAAGAAAGCGATATTTTTCCGTGGCCATGGAAAAATATCCTTCTTGAAAAGTTGATAGACGATCAATACTGAGTGTTCGCTGTCCGAACAGATTTATCGATTGTAATATTAATTCAGCTACATTAAGTTAATTTGATTAACTGATTCAAATATTTATAATTAGTTATAACAAGTTATGATTAATTATTCATATTTCTTTTGAGTTAATTTGCTACATTAATTTAACTCTAAATTGTGTTACAAACCACTGTTCTTATTAAATTGTTGTAATTTTACAATGTTTTCTTTCTCAAAATGGGATTATTCTATTGTTAGTCTATAAACTCTTAATTGACGCACACCAGGTTTTGAAATTAACGGGGGCTTGTGGGAAAAATGCCATCAAAATTAACAAAAATCTCCCCAAAATTCAAGTTATGAAAAAAAAAGAAAATCAGATCCTGATTTTTATATTTATAATGATAGTTAAGCAACATCACATGAGCAAGAGTGCTGATTGGACCATTCAATGACTCAATTAGACGTAAATTGCTGCCACTTACTAGCGGGTTTCCGCTGCGCTCCACTCCGGAGCACAAGTGTGTAAAAAACAAACTGTTTTTCATTTTTTTTGTTTATTTAAATAAATTTTGATTGAAATTTGGTATGGTCAAGTATCAAATAAAATGTCCCCAGACCCCCCTAGAAATTTACAAGTAGGCCCCCCAGTAGTGATCAAACTCTAGAAACGCCCCTTGCATTGTGTATGGATGTATTGTGTAAAAGCAGAACAATGATAGAGCCTGTATATATATATTTTTGTTTTATTTTATTATTTTACTTTTGCATTTGACTTATCACATAATTTTCTTAATTTGTTTGGTGCCTCTTTCGCTGTTTCCAAACTATGAACCAATCTCAATTGTATTGCCATTTCTGAAGCAGCAAGAAGTTCAGACATGCTGTCTGGGTCTGATTGCTTCTCTGCGGTGGCCTGTAGCACAATACTTCACCAGAATCAGCTCTATAAAAACATAGTTATTATGATATGCCTCCAAAAAAATGGTGGAACCATCTACACGGGGCAAGAACCAGTCTAACACATGAACACGTGAACGCATCATGTTGTAGCTGACCAGGCATAGACACCATTTAAGATAAGCATGACTGGGAACGTTCCCCACCACTTCTGTTCCTATACCACATTTTAACAAAGCTTTTTCCTGTCCTCTATGGCAGCGGTTCTCAACTGGTTTGGCCATGGGATCAACATTTTCCCATGGTCATTAAGCCGTTAATGACCTAGGTCAAAAGTGATTAACACAGACACAACAAGTGAACAAGTTTATAACCTTCCCCTGATCTCCCTAACATAACCCTAATCCACAATTAAAAGCACTTCCTGTACATTTCAAAAATGCATTTTTATTTCTTCTCTAACTGTTGAATTTTAGCGTGAAACTTGGCATTGCGATAATGTGGATATTGTTGGCTTTTTTTTGATAAATTGATTGTGATGTTCCTCATTTGTAAATCACTTTGGGTGAAAGCATCTGCCAAATGATTCTGAACGGATTCTAGAACGGAAAGTTTCATTTAATCACTGTATGTTATAATATACATCCATTAAAGTACAGCTGCACTTTCAGTTTATCAAACCTAAAATTAGCATGGGAAAAAAATTATATTTGGTTGGAATAGAACCCAGAACCCCCAAACTGTCACCACTTTTTTAAAACAAGGTGATGCTTGAGTTTAAAGGCTCTATATAAAGCACATAGCCAATTGTTTTAGAATAAGTTATATTTACATATAAATAGTTTTTTATTTTCTCTCTCTCTTTAACTTACTTTTTTTCAGCAGTTCAGCACTTGAGAATTAAATTCCCTACTGTGCTTCTCTCAATAGCATTTGTTTCAGATTGTAAATTATTGTCATTGCACTTGTGACCTAAAGTCAAATGTGACCTAAAAGACGACTTCCCAGAAAGCATCACAGCAGTTTTATACAGATTGAGTGAAGTGTTGCGTAGAACAATAATTTCTGAGGTTTGACTTTAGTCTTCCCACAGAGTAAAGGTACAATGACAGAGCTATAATGATGATGCATGCCAGGATGGAAGCCTTCAGATATGCTCCAGAGATATTTCATTCAAGATCACCCTGTGGTACATGTGTTTGTGAATGCCTTGTACAGAAACCAAAGTTGCACTTGCACATGTTTCAAATTGGTCCTGCAACATATTTCCTGAGCTTTCTTCAAATAACTGTAACAGGACAGGGCTGTAGTATGTCCTGCAATTACAGACCTGGAGACGGATCACACAGATAATGAGAGACACACAAAGAGGGACGTGACCGACAGTGCAGTAACATGTCCGTGTTCCACAGGCTAATTGGCATGTTCTTTTGAACACTCATGTTTGCAGTGGCCAGTGCTCCAGGTTATCAGTGAACTCTGTAAACCTACAATTATAATAAATGTGGGGAGATTTCAAGACTTTGAAGTTGAAGTCTGTAACATTACCTTTTTTTGCCTATAACTTTATACAACAGCTTGAATAAATCTCGTAACTCCAGTGGATCCTCAAACTGTTGGCAAAACCTCATACCAGCCTCAATCGTGAATGAAGTGCTGTACACATTTTGGACTGCCTCTACTTGTTTTGAAGTGCAAGGGTAAATAAAGAACTGGTTCTTTGAATAAGTTCAGTGTTTTCTTTACTCAAAAAACATAATGTTTGTAAAGGTTAATGTTTTATGTATTTGAGGAGCAGAGAAGAGTCTGGTATTTGCATCTAGTCATAGCCAATACAGCCTTTGCATAGCACTTGATCTTTAATAATCCAAGATTTTTGCCAAATGTGTTAAACGACAGGAAAAACTTTGTAACCACAATGCGAGTTACTGCCTCAGATGCGGCTGTTAATGATGGACAAAACACAAATCTCAGACATTCGCAGGTGAAAAACCTCGTAACTCCATTTGAGCTTGATTTTTGGTAAAATGTTATAATATAATGACACATGCAAGTGTCTGACCCTACATCAAATACAGGGTTGCTTTTTGAAGTGGAACTCAACACTGCTTCTTGGATTGATGCTATGGGGAACGTCATCAGCATGACCGGTGTCTGAAGCACGTGTAAACACAACAATGTTTGTTGTTTGTTTGTATTAGGATGTGTTAAAGGTGATCATCATGGATAAACACTGGAGCAAGTGTTTCAGGAAGTGTGTGCCTCTGTGTCACAGATTTTTGACATCTGACAACACACACGAACTGTGCGTTATGTGTTTGCGTTATGTGTATCAGTTCTCAGGGGTCTGAATGTGACTGTTGTGAGAAATTCATAGTTCCTGAGGATGGACTGATGATGTAAATGGCGTGTTCAATTATTTTACGACAGGGCTTTGAGGGTAAAGCTGCTAAATTTCTTCCCAGTTAGAATTGGGTATTTAAGTAAGGAAACACCTGGGGTTCGGAACCAGGTAATAAGAATCTGGGCTGAGTTTTTGTTGCTCCATTACTCTCTATTATACTCTCTGTTATCTCTAGTGTGTGGTTCTAGATATTTCCTGGATGCGACCATAAGGTTGTATCCTTAAAGGCCCACTGAAGTGCCTTGGAACACGTGGCATCTCCTCCATATCGCTTTAAAATATAGCATTCTGTGCAGAATTCAAATGGGTCCAATACATTTTGTGGTCTGTGCCGACTCGCGGATATGATCCGCTCTGTGCTATTGTGTCTCTGGACTGGAGCAGACTGTGTGTGCTGCGGTTCGCGTGACACTAACGTGAAACTAGACTTCATTCGCCTCAATGGAAAGCATATTTACACTGTCTTAAAGGAGTGTTTTATGATGATTTTACTTTTTTAACTTTAGTTAGTGTGTAATGTTGCTGATTGAGCATAAACAACATCTGCAAAGTAAGGATGCTCAAAGTTCAAAGCAAAGAGAGGTATTTTCTTTTTAACAAATTGCTTTTTAAGGACTACAACAAATGGTTGGTAGGGACTACAACAAGCTTCTTCCTGGGTTAGTGACATCACTAAACTTAAATTTACATGAACCCTGCCCCCAAGAACACGCAACAAAGGGGTGAGGCCATGTTATGGCAATACAGTACGTAACTCAAATGCAATAATATGTCATAAAAGCAAGATGACAATATAAGTTATAACTGTAATTAAACTAAACTATACCTGTTCTATCTTCATGCAGCATATATTCTCTGGCTCTGTAGGCATCTTACAACAGTTCCCACATGAGCGATTTATAGATTTTCATGACAGAATATGCTAATCAATGGCTTTAAGATAGTTAACTCCACATCAGCTACATAAATTAATTAACTAACCATTCAGAAACATCCTGTTGCATTCAACATGTTGTCACTTCTTCTTGAGTCTCTCCATCATTGTCCGACTCTGGTTTGAACATAAAAGGCTGAACAGTTTCAGACATTTTCAGTGATTCTGCCTGAGGTAATCGGAGCTGCTAACACGAGCTCTTGAAACTCCGCCCTCTTCTTGGGAGCAGCAGCTCATTTGCATTTAAAGGGACACACAAAAATGGAGCGTTTTTGCTCACCCTCAAAAAGTGACAAATTTAACATGCTATAAAAATTATCTGTGGGGTATTTTGAGCTAAAACTTCAAATACATGAATGCTTATGTCTCCTAAATGCATATTTTGTCATTGTTTTGGAACACACCAGCTTATTCATAATCTTAAGGTTATCATATTCATACTAAAAGCTAAAAAACTTACATTTTGATTTTAGGGGGACTTTTAGTTCCCCTTTCTGGTTCTGTTAGAATACCCTTTAGGATAGAGTAGTGCTAGCCCCCTTAGCAGTTATGGTGGTGGGTTGGAATTGCTCTCCTTTGGTGGGATATATTCAACTCAGGGTTGAGCTAGGTGAGCTAAAATAGCAAAACACTCTCTCCAAAGATAATTGGATTATGAAGAAGGGCCCTTATCCCCCTAGAGTACCTCTTCAAGGTAGAGGCAGGGTAAACTTGGATTATAGGACATTTATTCCATCTCCAACCACAGTTTTAAGTAGGGATATTGCTTCCCTTTAGAGGAATAGACCTGTCTAGTTGACCCTGGTAGTAGACAATGCTAACGAGTTGAGAATGTTCGCCTGGGGGGGCATCCCTCTTTATTTTCTGTCACCGACTGTGGCTAGTGCTAATTTAATCAAGTACAGGCTAGGCTGTAGCAGGTCCTAGATGATTGTGTTA
Organism: Anabarilius grahami; assembly: GCA_003731715.1. Lineage (NCBI taxonomy): Eukaryota > Metazoa > Chordata > Actinopteri > Cypriniformes > Xenocyprididae > Anabarilius > Anabarilius grahami. Next base: position 2,310,870 of record RJVU01027559.1, on the reverse strand, counting down.
AGAGGGTTGAGCTGCCTTCCCCATGACTCTGGGGCCTTTAAGTAGGATAGCTCCCCAGTAGCTCCCTTTTAGAAGGGCAGCTGCATTGAAGGCTGTAGCTAGTGCTTAGCAGGCTTCCTTTGTTAAGCTGTTTGTCAGGGTTGAATGTAGAGTGGAACCCTCCCTCACTGTTGCTTTTTTTTTTTTAAAGTAGGGTCCATTAACGATCCATGTAGAACCTAACTGTGACAAGCAGGGCGGGGCGAGAGCTGTGAGAGAACAGCGTGAGGGCGGTGGCCTGATTGCTAAGGAGCATCACCTGTGCACTGCACCGGTCTCGTATCTCTCACTGAGGAGCTCCGGAAGCATCAAGGGAGGAGCGACGACAGTGAAGGACAAGAGAGGACCAGGCCTGGACTTTATGTTATGTTTTTATTATGTTTTTGTGCCATTTGACTTCCGTTTTGTTGTTTATTTTAATATAAAAGTGTGTTGAACATTCGCCGGTTCCCGGCTCCTTCTTTCCGTATATACGAACTTTGTTATATTAACAAGTAGAGGTAATTTGTCTTATAGCATCCCTTCTTGTTATTGGGCACCTTTGGGAGGACTGGAGTCTTTGAATCCTGGACGATTCCAGGCAGGTTTGAGTGCTTTCCCCCGATTTCTCTGGGTTAGTAGAGCTGAAGCTCCCTTGCGGCTCCCTAGGGGTTTGAGATTTTAGGACTAAGATACTGGATAATTATTCTTGCAGTTCCCCAATTTTGCTCCCCCTAGAGGTAGTGGTGGGCCAAGGTCCCAGTCTAAAATGATCTTCCTTTACCACTATTCCCTATGGGCTCTGTCAAACAAAAGAGATTGCCAAAGCTCAGTGGTTCCCAAACCTGTCCTGGAGGACCCCCAGCACTACACATTTTGTATGTCACCCTTTACTGACACACCTACTTCAGGTCTTGCTGTCTCTACTAATGAGCACATGAGTTGAATCAGGTGTGATAAATGAGGGAAACATACAAAATGTGCAGGGCTGGGGGTCCTCCAGGACAGGTTTGGGAACCACTGCCATAGCTAAACATTAGTGCTTTACTACTGGGCTGCATATGGCTAAAGCCTGGCCATCAAGGAAGGGAGGAAGGTTGTAAAGGGCAGGACTTTTCTTTTCACAGAGCATAGAAGCTTGAGTAATGGTTGAGGGAATATTATCAGATCAATCCAAGCTGCAGTGTTGAGTTTCACTTCGAAAGTGAATGTCTCATGTTACGACTGCAACCATGGTTCCATGAGAAGGGAAACGAGACACTGTGTACCTTGGGCCTGCCTGCACGTCTCCTTCAGACAAAGAAGTGGATGACATACATTGCAGGTGCCCTCTTATACTCATGGGCGCTCTAGTAATGACGTCATGGACTGTCGTTGGCCAATAAAATTGTTGTGTTTACACGTGTGTTTCAGACACTAGTCATGCTGATGACATTCCCCATAGCGTCAATCCAATGTTTTTAATTTCATTTCCTGAATAGTAGTGGTTTTACACAAACCTGCAATTTTGTCTGATTTCAAAACACATGGTGTGTGTTTCTGGAAATTACCTGCCATTCATTTTCACTTAAATATAATACTTTAGCGGTTGGTGACTTATCCTCTGAAACTCTTGAGATCTAAAAGCTAATGCCAGTGCATTGACATTACGACTTACCTATGATGACTTGACAACTGATAAGAGGCATTTCACTCATGTTGGATGCGTCAGTGTCACATTTGCATAGGCTGTACTATTTGAATTCATGATTGGTTGACTGCCAAATTAAAATATTAAACAGATCGATAAAATAACGTTATTAACCGGTTAATGGTAATTTAAAATAAGCATTTCTGTTAAGAATGATTAAGCCTGATTTTGTTTTAATTTCTGTTTATGTTTCTGTCATTCATCATCCCTTGAACCAGCTTAGAGTCCTAAATAATATAATAAAATATAATTGTCAGTGTTCTGTGTTTACGTTTCCCTGTTCACATGTTCTTTTGTTCAGTTTTCCCGCCACTTGTTTGTTTCCTTGGTTACCCTGATTTGAGTTTATTAGTCCCAGCTGTCCCTTGTTAATTAGCCTTGTTTGCCCCTTTGTCTGAGATGTATATATTCCCTGTGTTCTCCCTCAGTCTCGGTCGGTTGTCGTCAATGTATCTTGTCATTGTATTACGTCAGTGTTGTGCTATATGTATTCTTCGCCTGCGTTTGCCATTAATGTCCTTGTCTTGGAATCTCCATCGTCCGCGTGTGTTTCCCTAAACCATGCAGCGTGACTATAATATAATATAATATAATATAATATAATATAATATAATATAATAATTCTGTATAAAATAATATATTTTCTGCAATTCTTTATATTTGGTTACTAATATATATTTTGTTCCCTATGATGATAATTCATATTTATTGAGTTGTTGTTTTATAATTAATGTCCATTAGATAAATGTGTTAACCAGATGCTTATTTTCTTTTCCACTTTGAGCTCTGCCTGTTATTGAAGTATTTACATAAGTCAGAAGTAACGGTAAAGTCATTTTCGTAGAACCAATGACAAGGAACGCCTAGAGGCTTCAGAAAGCTTCCATTAATATTTCATATTGTTAATTACCCAGTAAATTACTTGAGATGCAATTGCAAAAAGCATTAAAACATATTGAGTGAGCCATTATAGCAGATGTATAAGTTATGAATATCATTTAGGAACCATGTCTGTATTGATTAAAATAAAATTTATCTTTCTTTCTCATTTTCTCTTTGTGTAGCGTTAATTTAGGACATTTGCAATTAATTGCTTTAATGTTTGAACTAAAGGGTTTCACATGTTTACAATGAGGTTCCACTGTGGCATCTTTTTTTGAAGGCTTGATGTCTATCACAGTTCAGTGTTCAGTTGCATGCTGATACTCAGGCATTTGTGACATTTGGGTAAATGCATTAAAAATAGAATGCTGGTGCTGAGCAGTAACTAATATGTTTATTCGCCCCTGACTGTGGTCTGAATGGACATTAATATTCAGTTTTCATGGCTGATTAACTGGATCAGATGCCTAAATCATTAAGAGACACCAGTGCCACAGTTTAAGACAGACAAAGCTGCCTAAAATGACCACTGTTGATGGTGATCAGTATATGTTGTGTTTATTTACATAATTATAATGTTAATGTTTTTTAAAAGTATTTCTAGGTGGTTGCTTACTGGCCCAATCAAAAGAGCCAACTCCCAAATTCTGGTCTCTAAATATGGCTTAGGTCTCTACTGAAATAAGCTAATTTAATTATTTTCAGTGCAAGCACAGCTCTTTTTGTGTAAATTCATTTAATTGTAGATTGCACCTTATTCTCAAAGATATTTTTCATTCCAGATTTTATTTATTTATTTATTTTGGGGGGAGGGGGGTTGCCCTGTTACTTTATTTGCCTAATTGCTTTAGTGAATATGGTGCTGATAATAAACGTAACCATGGCTGCAACTCTCTGTTGCTTTTGAGAACTCAAATACGGTAGTAAGCATGGCCTCATATCTCTCTTTGCTTTTGCTTCTGTTCAGTTAAAGGTCAGTCTTATTAGCTGCCTGGACTTTTCGCTGTTTTTTTTTTATATAGAAGCATGAAAGGGAATGAATTGTATGCAAGTTTGTTTCTTTCACGGAATAAAAAAAAATAAAAAAAATAAAATAAAATAAAAAAATGTCCTTACAATTGTAGGATATAAAGTTGCATTTAAAAGTTATAAAGTCAATTGTGAGACATACACTCACAATTATGAGCTTCAAAGTCAGAATTGCTAAATATAAACTCTCAATAGCAAGAAAAAAGCCAGAATTGCAAGTTTATCTCTCACAATTCTTATTTTTTCCTCATATAAACTTGCAATTGTGAGAAAATAGTCAGAATTGAGCTGCCTTTCATTTCTAAGAAAAAAAATGTGATTTGTGGGGTATAAACTTGAAATAGGGCATTAAATAGAGCATTAAAGATGTTCTTGTTAGATTCATGAAGGTAATGTTGAATTTAATAATTACAAAGAAAATTGCAAATTTTCTGAAATTATTAACGCAGTCACTCACATATAATTAAACATTTAAAATTATTATTATGTATGATATCAAGAGCACTAATATGTTCTTGCAAGTTCACTTAGAAGCTCATATTACATACTGCTCTTTTTTGTAACTGAAACATTTGTTAGCTTGTTTGGTTTAAAATGAGTTTCTAAAATGAGTTTCTCTGAATCATAGTTGTAGATTGGGGACATGTCTAGGAGATGGAGAGAAGATGCAGTATAATTAAAGACATTTGGGAGGGGAAAAAACAAAAAAAAACAACAACGACAAAAAAAAACCTTCTGATCATAGAGCCGAGGCTGATCAAGGGGATGAAATTTGCTTCAAAGAAAAAGAGATCCCTCCTCTTCCTCCAAACTGAAGACCAAAGCAGCCCTCCCTTGACTGTTTGCTCAAATCCGCCCCAAACCAAACCCACTCTACCTCTCCATCTCTGAGCCTCAGAGCCTCACTGATGAAAGACTAACATGAGCAAATGCATATTGAGTTAGAGGACCAGCCATGATGAGCTTTCATCAATGTAGGGCTGTGGAGAAGAGTCATGATGGTGGAACACAATGAAGAGGAAAAAAAAATGGGAGAGATTAGACAAAGGACAGAGATAATTTTTATCTTTTTATTTTAAAGGGGTCATGACTTGGATTGTTTATTGGCTTATAATGTTAATACGTTTTTTTTTTACACAAATACTGTATATATATACAGTATATATATATAGTGTGTGGAAAAATATTGCACTTGAGTGTGTGTTTTGAAAACATTATCCATATAAAATCGTCATTCAAATCATTATGAAATAATTAACTTATGGTTTGTGATACAGCTGCTGTCAGATCCAGAACAGTTGGCTGCTTTATCTGTCAACAAAAGTTTTTTTTTTTTTTTTTTGCGACCTCTCCATTACAGAGTGCCTCGCTGAGAAAACAAAATGCTCCAAACAAACATATAATCCTCTGACGCGATCCGGAAAGCCATTAAATAAAACATCCACTTGTTTTCGATGCAAGGATCCTTCTGAAGTACGGTATCTCACAAAAGTGAGTACACCCCTCACATTTTTGTAAATATTTTATTATATCTTTTAATGTGACAACACTGAAGAAATGACACTTTGCTACAATGTAAAGTAGTGAGTGTACAGCTTGTATAACTTGGAAATTTGCTGTCCCCTCAAAATAACTCGACACATAGCCATTAATGTCTAAACCGCTGGCCACAAAAGTGAGTACACCCCTAAGTGAAAATGTCCAATTTGGGCCCAATTAGCCATTTTCTCTCCCTGTGTCATGTGACTCGTTAGTGTTACAAGGTCTCAGGTGTGAATGGGGAGCAGGTGTGTTAAATTTGGTGTTATCGCTCTCACTCTCTCATACTGGTCACTGGAAGTTCAACATGGCACCTCATGGCAAAGAACTCTCTGAGGATCTGAAAAAAATAATTGTTGCTCTACATAAAGATGGCGTAGGCTATAAGAAGATTGCCAAGACCCTGAAACTGAGCTGCAGCATGGTGGCCAAGACCATATAGCAGTTTAACAGGACAGGTTCCACTCAGGATAGGCCTCGCCATGGTCGACCAAAGAAGTTGAGTGCACGTGTTCAGCGTCATTTCCAGAGGTTGTGTTTGGGAAATAGACGTATGAGTGCTGCCAGCATTGCTGCAGAGGTTGAAGGGGTGGGGGGTCAGCCTGTCAGTGCTTAGACCATACACCGCACACTGCATCAAATTGGTCTGCATGGCTGTCGTCCCAGAAGGAAGCCTATTCTAAGGATGATGCACAAGAAAGCCCACAAACAGTTTGCTGAAGACAAGGAGACTAAGGACATGGATTACTGGAAGATAAACTTATTTGGTTCAGATTGTGTCAAGTGTGTGTGGTGGCAACCAGGTGAGGAGTACAATGACAAGTGTGTCTTGCCTACAGTCAAGCATGGTGGTGGGAGTGTCATGGTTTGGGGCTGCATAAGTGCTGCCGGCACTGGGGAGCTACAGTTCATTGAGGGAACCATGAATGCCAACATGTACTGTGACATACTGAAGCAGAGCATGATGGTGGAAGAGGACTCCAGTGGCAACCTGTGAAGCTCTGGTGAACTCCATGCCCAAGAGAGTTAAGGCAGTGCTGGAAAATAATGGTGGCCACACAAAATATTGACACTTTGGGCTCAATTTGGACATTTTCAGTTAGGGGTGTACTCACTTTTGTGGCCAGCGGTTAAGACAATGGCTGTGTGTTGAGTTATTTTGAGGGGACAGCAAATTTACACTGTTATGCAAGCTGTACACTCACTACTTTACATTGCAGCAAAGTGTCATTTCTTCAGTGTTGTCACATGAAAAGATATAATAAAATATTTACAAAAATATGAGGGGTGTGCTCACTTCTGTGAGATACTGTATATGCAGAGACGCAAACGAGCTGTTTAAACTGGATGCGTCAAAGCGAATGTTCTTTCACTTTTCCACGTGCATCTGTATACTGTATCCAGTGTAGACAGTGTCATTAATTATAATGGGTTCTTTTCAATAATCAAATGAACAGAAACAGGTGTGTAATTAATTAGGAACTAAGGAAACTAATAGGGAACACAAGCAGGAATACAGGCAGACAGGAAAACCAAAACCCCATGATAATAAAACAGAACTAAACAGAACATAACTGTTGCAGTAGCTCCCCCCTCTCGAAGGCGCATCCTTGCTCCAATGATAGTCTAAACCAGTGGTTCCCAACCTTTTTTAGGCCAAGGCCAACCTCCTCTCTGAATCAACACGGCACGTGAATTTTGTGAATTTTTTAATTCACAAAAACATCTGTATTTTTAGTGTTATTACTTTTCAACCCCATGTTATTAGTTCTTTAAAGAAGAAACTCAAGATAGATTTAAACCTTTAGTTATTTTTGCAAACATACTTTGCAGACATTCTTTACAACTTAAAAGTACTTAGGCTACTTTGCTCAGTAATACAGTGACTTAAATAAGCACAAGTCAACCTGCCATACCAAATAAGACCACGGGGAGATACCAAAGGACTGAATTTAAAAACTATGCGGATCCATTCAAAATTATTGACATATAACACATATAACACCACTGATCCTCTCAAACTTCTCCAAAACACGCTTGTTCGACGAGCATCCGTTATAAAACACTCACAGTACATTAATTTTGACAACTACGTTCAATATATTGAACTGTGTTCATGCAGAAATATGATGTTATAGCGATCAGTGAGTCGAGAGCGCACATGTATGGTTTGTTTGCGCATCAATAATTGCGGACTTGCGCATTCCTAATGTACGACTGCTGTATGTCAGTGTAATCGTCTTTACTTTCATTACTATCGTCATCCATCAAAACCTTTTTAGCGACACAGGTTTTCTTTTTCTAACTGAGAGAGTTTGTGTTTTCAGCCACCGTTCAGTCTGTATTTCACAGCAGCATGATGAGAAACGACCTGGGCTGAACCGAAACAATCACAGAATACGTACGAGAGAGTGCGTGGTTTTAAATGTATTTTTTCAAATTAATTAAATGTATTAAATGTAACGTATTGATAACTAAATTAATGAATTATAGAAATATATTTAAATTAATTTTAATTTATCTCGCGGCCCACCTGGAGGATCACTGCGGCCCCCTAGTGGGCCGCGGACTACAGGTTGGGAACCACTGGTATAAACTGATGAGGGAGGTGGGGGCTCTGGAGGAAGATGAGGGGCTGGCAAAGGGCAGGAGACAAGGGGAGATGGTGGTGGAAGAAACCAAGGTGGTGATAATGGTGGGAGGAGTTGGGAGAGGGAGGCTGGATGGAAACACTGGAGACACAGGAAACTTGGAGCTGGACTGGACCAGTGGAGACACAGGAGACTTGGATCTGGGAGGGACCAGCGGAGACACAGGAGACTTGGATCTGGGAGGGACCAGCAGATACACAGGAGACTTGGTTCTGGGTGGGAACAGCAGTGACAGGAGACATAAGGAAATATCCTCCTCCGATTCCTCATTTAATTCTGCAGAGGCCTGCTGCAGCTCACCTTCAGTGACACAAGTTGGGCATGGCTCCTTTTAATGCCCTCAAACTCCATGAGCACCCACTGGAACGCATTGTGTTGCCGGCTCACGCACCTGGTCAGACTCTTCCTTGGGCTCAGGGTCCGAAGCGATGGTGGGATTAGTCTTTGTCTCTGGCTCTTGCATCATCGCAGGCTCAGGCTCTCTGTCTGAGGTGGACTCTAGCATTTGCTCCACGCAGTGTGTAGGAGGCGGCTGGCTGGGCTCTGGGTCCGGAGTGGGGCTGGTGATGTCCTCCTCAGCAGGGCAGATTGTGAACGCTGATCCGTTGGTATGGTAAAATCTCCCCGAAGACCATCCAGGGGCAGGTGTGTCCTGGACCACTCCTTGACATGAAAATAATTGAGTTAATATAATTTTAATATTAGGGCATCACTAATGTATTCCCACATGTGATGAAGACTCAGTGGTCATGTGAATAGCTTAATAATTTACATGCACATTAATTCATTTAGCAGATGCTTTTATCCAAAGTGTCTTACAGATGAGAAACATAAGCAATACAAGCTGCTTTAAGATGTATCAGATTGCCTTGAGATCACATGACCATCTGAATACTACAGTAGGATACTACATCGTAGTAATGGATTGAAATCATTACTTTTTCATTCCAGTAAAATGACACCGGGAAGTATCTTTTAAAGGTATATGGTAAATATGATTAGAATGGAAGATAACTTGAAGAAAGCCTCTTGAGGTTAAAAGCATTGAAAAAATACTTGGATCTTAATCTCCAATGCTATTTTTGTAAGTTTTCAGTTTAAACGAATGACCGCTTGGCATGCGACTCGTGAGCATTGAGATCCCTGATGTTCAAAGTGTTGCTAGTGTGGAGGATGCATGAGAAGTGATTTGTCTTTGGGTTGAAATCCTCCAGCTGACTAATGAGCCATTCCTCCTTCTACTTCTTCAGGTAATCATGCTAAGAGCTCAGGAAAACTGCAGGGAGTCAATAGACGTTTTCCGCCTGCTATATCTAGTCTTAAAAGCAGGAAGGGGAGAGCCCTCCCCCACAACTAATCTTTTCACTTCCTTCCTGCAAAGTCTTGAAAGTGCAGTGACAGGCACAAAGACAGTCAGAAAGAACACCTAGCACTTGCTCTTCAGACTTCAATACATCATGTTTCACAAAGACATGCAGAGACACTGATGCGGGTGGAATTAGTGCTTCAGGCGGCTATAAATACCTTGACGTTAGCTTAAAGGATCGTGATGGCGCACTCTATCTTGGTGCCTCACGTTTCCCTTTCGAATGCAATGATATCTAGTCTTTTCATGCTTGACTGCAAGGCTAATGGTGTGGAGATATTTTTCTCTCAAAAACGGATCTTATTGTGAACTGAAGCTCTTACTCAAAATCTTATCTTGGCTGAAGCGCTGATTCGTGCGTTTTACTGACTGCGAGGGTCAGGGCTGCAATGTCCGTCAACAAAACTGTACAGCCTATGCAAAAGACTGAACTAAACCAGTTAACATTGTGAAGTGCAAAGAGACCACATGATGAGATTGCATTAGTTTCATATGAGATTGGATTGGGGGTTGGGGGGGTTAAGTACATAATATATATATATATATATATATATATTAGCAACATGTTCTTAGGATTCTGAGAATTAACGTTCGTAACTGACAAATAACGATGGCTATAATAAAGCTATAAAACAGCTATTACCTTGATAACTTTGATGCATTGATTACTTTAATATCAATGCATCAAATATCTCTTGATATCTCTAAATTATATCTTCATAAAAAACAAGCATGTTTTCTAACAGTCAGATGATGTCTTATACAAACCCGATTCCAAAAAAGTTGGGACACTGTACAAATTGTGAATAAAAAAGGAATGCAATAATTTACAAATCTCATAAACTTATATTTTATTCACAATAGAATATAGATAACATATCAAATGTGGAAAGTGAAACATTTTGAAATGTCATGCCAAATATTCTCTAATTTTGGATTTCATGAGAGCTATACATTCCAAAAAAGTTAGCAATAAGGTAGCAATAAGAGGCCGGAAAAGTTAAATGTACATATAAGGAACAGCTGGAGGACCAATTTGCAACTTATTAGGTCAATTGCCAACATGATTGGGTATAAAAAGAGCCTCTCAGAGTGGCAGTGTCTCTCAGAAGTCAAGATGGGCAGAGGACCCCCAATTCTGCGGCAAAAAATAGTGGAGCAATATCAGAAAGGAGTTTCTCAAAGAAAAATTGCAAAGAGTTTGAAGTTATCATCATCTACAGTGCATAATATCATCCAAAGATTCAGAGAATCTGGAACAATCTCTGTGCGTAAGGGTCAAGGCCGGAAAACCATACTGGATGCCCGTGATCTTCGGGCCCTTAGACGGCACTGCATCACATACAGGAATGCTACAGCTTTCCTGTAGCTCAGTGGTTAGAGCATGGCACTAGCAATGCCAAGGTCATGGGTTCGATCCCAGGGATTGCACATACTCAGATACAAAATGTATAGTATAATGCAATGTAAGTCGCTTTGGATAAAAGCGTCTGCCAAATGCATAAATGTAAATGTAAATGCTACTGTAATGGAAATCACAACATGGGCTCAGGAATACTTCCAGAAAACATTGTTGGTGAACAAAATCCACCATGCCATTCGCCGTAGCCGGCTAAAACTCAGTAGGTCCAAAAAGAAGCCATATCTAAACATGATCCAGAAGCGCAGGCGTTTTCTCTGGGCCAAGGCTCATTTAAAATGGACTGTGGCAAAGTGGAAAACTGTTCTGTGGTCAGACGAATCAAAATTTGAAGTTCTTTTTGGAAAACTGGGACTCCATGTCATCCGGACAAAAGAGGACAAGGACAACCCAAGTTGTTATCAGCGCTCAGTTCCGAAGCCTGCATCTCTGATGGTATGGAGTTGCATGAGTGCGTGTGACATGGGCAGCTTACACATCTGGAAAGGCACCATCAATGCTGAAAGGTATATCCAAGTTCTAGAACAACATATGCTCCCATCCAGACATCGTCTCTTTCAGGGAAGACCTTGCATTTTCCAACATGACAATGCCAGACCACATACTGCATCAATTACAACATCATGGCTGCGTAGAAGAAGGATCCGGGTACAGATCTTTCACCCATAGAAAACATTTGGCGCATCATAAAGAGGAAGATGTGACAAAGAAGACCTAAGACAGTTGAGCAACTAGAAGCCTGTATTAGACAAGAATGGGACAACATTCCTATTCCTAAACTTGAACAACTTGTCTCCTCAGTCCCCAGATGTTTGCAGACTGTTATAAAAAGAAGAGGGGATGCCACACAGTGGTAAACATGGCCTTGTCCCAACTTTTTTGAGATGTGTTGATGCCATGAAATTTAAAATCATCTTATTTTTCCCTTAAAATGATACATTTTCTCAGTTTAAACATTTGATATGTCATCTATGTTGTATTCTGAATAAAATATTGAAATTTGAAACTTCCACATCATTGCATTCTGTTTTTATTCACAATTTCTACAGTGTCCCAGCTTTTTTGGAATCGGGTTTGTAGTATTATGAAGTATCATAGTTATAGTCAACATTAACCCTAACACCATTCTAAATTGTCTTTTCTTAAAAAGTAAAAATAATTGTTAATGGAATTGTTTAAGAATCTGATCCATAACCACAGCTGAAAAATTCCTAGGATAGAGAGTGTTAAAAGAGGGACGTAAGATGTCTGCAATACAAGCATCTTAGCTTTAGATTTAGCACTTACCAATCCAATTGTAAAGCAAGACAGGTTTTTCTGATAAAACCGCTGAAGCCTTCTGCTCTTTTTGACTTTCTTTTCACGTAGCCACTTGAGTAAGTGATTTAAAAAAAAATGAAATTATAAAACACAGCAAGATGCACATCTTATGCACATAAAGACTGCCATAATTCAGTAAATTATAATTTTTTCCCCCCCTCAGGATAATCATACTTTCTGTCTCCACAAATCTGAATTCTCTCAGCTCTCCTTCAAGAATGCTCATCTCACCCTGTGTCGTGGTCTGGCAGAAACTTGTTGGTATGTGATGTGGGATTCTTGATCCACGAGGGGAAAGGAGAGGTAGAAGTTGAAATACAAAGTGAGACTTTGTCAGTGCATTAATTTTGAAGGCAATGCTGTTTCACCTTCCAATGCTATTGCATATAAACAGAAAACTTAAAGATCATATAAGAAAGTTTTCTTTTACTTTTTGATGAAGTGATGAGCCTCTGAGGTGCATATATTATCTAGTCGACTCGTCCCAGGACATGAAGCTCACTGATGTTATATCACCTTTAATGCTGGATTGTGTAGTTTGTCTTGATGTCTCTGTGGTACCAGCCCCCCTGAAGCACAGACTTGCTGGCTGGACCAATGTGTCTGAGAGCAAACAGAAAAAAAACAAAAAAAAAACAAAGCAGAAAACAAGTTTGTACAGCAGACACCCATACGCTTTAACTTGTAAGGTACAACCAACAGGATTAGTGTTTTGTATTTCCCTTAAATTAGAATTATTAGGACATCTAGGATTCCATGCACTTATTTGAATGGGATTGAAATCATCTAACTAATCTGGGAGTGTATTTTGGGGTGACAGAAGGTCACGTGGCTTCAATGCATGTGTCACAAACTTATTTAAATAAACTATATATGTGATATTATAAAATTATGTACTGTATGTAATTTTTATTTAAACCAGATATGTCCAAATTACAAGCAATATGTAGACAGACATGCAGCAGCTTGTAAAAATCCAGACATGTTTTGGAATTTTTAGACTTCATAAGTCTTTCCAAGGTTGCTTAGCACTATGTACAAGAAATGAAAAGTGAGTTTTAGTATCTAAATTTAACATTTAATAATGACTCGAGAATCTTTCTTTTTTTAACCTTCTGTTTCAGTACTACATTGAAAAACACAAAAGTTGGAGACAAGACCTTTTGGAGGTTTTGTGAGTGAAAAACGTCTGTTAAGTTGGACTGGAAGTTTAACAATGAATAATTTGTGTGAAATATTCTTTAGAACTGCTCAGTAGAAGACATGTTGAGTTCGGTCATAGATGTGGGGAAAATATAACCTCTTCTGTGAGACCATGACATTATGAAATTCTAACTAGAAGTGCTAATTGCAATATACACTACCATTCGAAAGTTGGGGGTCAGTAAGATTTCACTCTTTTTTTTTTTTAAAGAAACTAATACTTCACTCTAAAAACTGCTGGGTTAAATATGGACAAAACCAGGGATTGGGTTGTTTTCACCCAGCCATTTTTTTCAACCAATTTTGGATTTATTTTTTTAGCCAGCAATATAGTAATATAGTAAAAGGCGTGTTTTTGCTCACCCCCAAATAGGGGCAAATTTGTGGGGTATTTTAAGCTGAAACTTGACCAGAACAGAGACTTATATTACATCATGTGAAAGAGGGCATAATAGGTGCCTTTTAACCCAACCTGCTGGGTTTGTCCATATTTTACCCAGCTTGGGTTTTTTTAACCCAGCATTTTTTAGAGTGTTGTATTCAGCATGGATGCATCAAATTGATTAAAAGTGACAGTAAAGACTTCTGTTTCAGACAAAAGATTTCTGCTTCAAATAAATGTTGTTCTTTTGAACTTTCCATTAATCAAAGAATGCTAAAAAAACAAATGTTCATGGTTTATCACAACAATATTAAGCAGCACAACTGTTTTCAACATTGAGTAAAGTTTCTTGAGCAGCAAATCAGCAGAAATCATAATTTCTGATTTTACAAATCAGTTAATTTGTAAAAATGTCATAATATTACTGTTTTATTGTATTTTTGATCAGAGAATTCTATATATAAAAAAAAAACTTACTGACCCCCCAGACTTTTAAAAGAATGTGATGCTACTAATACTACTACTACTAATTATAATAATAATACAATAATAATAATTATTATTATAAAGTGTATTATTATTTCATAGTTATGAGGTATAGTACGTGGAGACCAGCTCATTGCTAATAACAAGGAGCAGTGTTGGGGGTAACTCATTACAAGTCTCTTGAGTTTGGTAATCAGATTACTTTTTCAAGTAACTAGTAAAGAACAAAATATTTAAGTTACTTTTTCAAATAAGTAATGCAAATTACTTTTTCACATTTATTGACTGACAGCTCTTCTGCCCCAGAAGCGTTGTGTGTGCTGTGTAAACATGATGGTTATTGTAATTCTAGACTAAATGTGAACATGAATTTACTCATTTTACTTGCACGAAAACTTTCAGTATTCCTCAACATGAATAAAAACTGTGAAATGCAATCTCAGAATTTTATGCAAACCTGTAATAATTAACTACATTAAATTGCACAAATATACTTTACATACTAAATATGTATTTAATCTCACTTTATTAACCATTGTCTTTGCTGCTGACCTTCAATGATCTAATTCAACCATACTAATAAGCAAAAATTGCGACCTCACTGTACAGGTGCAAATATGCATTTCCTTCAGCCTGAGGCTTATTCATTTCACTTTTGGTGTGAAAGGGCCTTTACATTTGCCAAAAATATAACTTCTATTAAATTATTTTATTAACTGTTATTAAAAAAACAAAAAAGCAAGCCCAGCCCAGGTGAGAAAAAGTAATGCAAAAGTATAACACATTGCTTGGTTACTTTTTATGGAAAGTAAACACAATTAGTTACTTTTTCAGGGAGTAATACAATATTGTAATGTATTACTTTTAAAAGTAACTTTCCCCAACACTGGCAAGGAGTATAACTAAGGATAATGCATTGTACAAAGATGTGGTATAAATAAATGAATGTCTGTTGACCATTACAGTACAAATGCATTCAAGTATGAACAGTCAAAAATGTGCAAAGAGGCAAGATTGAGGATGTGGTGTAATTGCAATCTACCATGGTAACAGGGAATGCGCTAGATGCAAGTATAGCAGGGAGTCAACAGTGCAAACAGTAACATGGGGGTCAGGATGGGGGGCTTGAGTTCAGTGACTGAGTTCAGTAGATTGACACCTGAAGGGAAAAAACAGTTTACGAGTCCATTGATGCAACAGTGTTCACTCCTGTAGCATCTTCCACACTAGTGTACAGAGGTGTACACTGGTGACTTTTTTGATTGCTTGCTAGTATAGTTGACTGAACTGAAGTTTTTACCATTACAAATGATGGGTTTGAGCATCATATTCTTGCATGGACTATTTATTTCTGAACTGATGGCCACATTTTTTTTACATACAAAATCACATTTTATGCATTTAGACACTTTTATCCAAAATGACTTACACTGCATAAATGCATTCATTCATGGTACAGTATTTATTTTATCAAGTCATGCATTTCCTGGGAATCAAAACCTGACCTCGGCGTTGCTAGTGCCATGCTCTACTGTTTGAGTTACAGGGATGCATTTTTAGAAGGATATTTTCTTTCTAACTCATGATAGTCAGCAGCTACTTTTGAACTAGTGGTTAACTATTAAAGATTATGGGTGTTTAAAAAATAAAAACAATATAATTTGCATTAATGAGATTCATCACCCTTGTGTCTAATTGTTGGCTCATTATGTTTAACTAGGACTCTCCTATTCAGAGAACTCCAAACTGAACAATGCCCATTTTAATGAGGGGAATAACTTGCAGCGCTATAGTAAATGCTTCTGGGTATTGGCACAATGCCTCCTCACTGACTAATGACATCTACAGGGGTTTAACTCTTCAGGCGTCTGAGGCAGGTATTGTACTGTATATGAATGACTTCAGTCTGTATGGAGTTTCATTCTGTGTAGCAGATCTTAAATTCATTGCTTTTATATGCACTACCTATAAATTGATGATTTGCATTAAACTTGGTGTGCTATGAACAGACCTCAGGAACAGTTCACCCAAAAATTTGTTTTACTCACCTTTGTTGTTCCAAACCAGTATGACTTTCTTTGTTCCAAAAAACACAAAAGTTGAATTTTGAGACATTTTTCTGTACAAAGAAGTCTGTCAACCTCCAAACAGGACAAAACACACATAGTTCAAATCTTCTGAAGTTAGTAAAGAGTTAGTAAAGAAAAAATTCCATGCTGGAAAATCCAGTTTAAGCTGGTAGCTGTGTTTTTTAGATTGCCCATTATCTGGTTTATAGCTGTTGGATGAGAAACAAACCAGCTACAGACTGCCCAAACTGCAAACATGATTTTATTTAGTATTTTTGTCTTGTTTTCCAGTACAAATATTTAAACATTCTTAAATCAAGATATAAGCAAAATTACATAATAGTCTTGTTTTCTGAAAAATGTTTTAAAATTAAGCGAGATTTCTTACCCCAGTGGAAGATTTTTTTTCTTTTTTTCAGCAAAAACTTTGATTTTGACATAATAATCAAAACATAATCTAATAAAACTGAGGAAAAACAATTTTAAAGTAAAATTTTAATGAAAACTGAACATATAAAATTAAGATCTGATTCAAAATATTAATAAATGCTATAATCATATATAGAAAATAACAAAATAACACTGTCTTAAAGCTGTTTTTTTTTAGACCATGGTGACTGGTCAGCCAGCTAATGATCAGCTAGAAATGGTCTTAAATGTTTAGGTTTTCAGGTTATTAATTGTTGGTGAACTATTCCTTTCAGTTAGGAACATAAATAGTGAAAGTGACTAATCTATTATAAAAAAAAAAAAAACACTTATTAAACATAGTTTCTTGAAGAGCATAACGGTTAACAAATAAAGAATTATAAGTCTGTGTTTAATTTTTTACAACGGATGTAGGATTTTGATGCGCTGCTGTCATTGGCCACAACTCCAGAGAGAAAGAGTTTACATACAACAAGCATCTGCCACGCTCTAATGAGTGAGTGTGTTCATGAATAAGTCATATCGATTAAAGAGGCAGAAAGATGGAGAAGGACGCCATGCATTTCATGAAACAGACCTGCTTCTTTGGGAATGAACAGCGGAGCTAAACCGCCGGTCCGACTGTCCACAGTGGAGTTCCAAACTGGTTATGGTGGCAAATTAGCAAAGCAAATTGGACGTCTTGAATACCACGAGTATTGTTAGGAATAAATTGCGATGTTTACTTGTTATTTAACATGACCAGATTCCCCATGACAGCTCTCTTTGTGGAACACATATCCAAATTAGACAGCTGAATTATAATAAGAATTAGATAATATACAATCAGCCGGTCATTATCGCAAAATAAACCCTGTCAGGGTGATCAGGACCTTGAAGGTGAAGGGGTCTTGTGTCACCCTAAAGGAGTTTATTTTACGATAATGACCTGCTGACTGCATATTATCCAGTGTATTATATGACTACTTGTCAAATATGTGAATAAATTGACAAAATTATTGTATTATGTGGAAAAACAATTTGAAAACTTGCATAAAATATGTATATTCTTCTGGAACCCAGGAATAGACTTTTTTTCCTCTGTAGTGGAAATTATATTTTAGTGAATTTCTCTGAGACCTTACATGTCACAGTTACAGTCCTGTAAAGAGCAGATTCAGGGCTTTTCAGAGATACCAAATGTTTGGAAGTTTCACAGTGACAGCTGCCTCTCCTTGATATTTAAATATGACTGAGATTAATTTAGTGACCGAGTTCAACACTCTTATGGAAATATGATAATATTTTGTAATTATCATTTAAATCTTTATCAAATTGTTTCCATCTCAGGAAAATGACTTTCTGTTGCAAAAAAGGACATTGATTTCATACTGTCACGATCACCGTCTGTTCCTGTCATGTTCCTGTCACTTCCCGGACTACATTCCCCATAATCCTCTCTGCCATTCACCTGCACTCACTCCACCAATCACTACACTAATCACCACACCCAGCTGCCACGCATTACCAGGACTATAAAGGACTTTCACACACACCACCTCACCGCGAGGTCTTGTTAACTATTGTTGCATTTCTGAGTGTTTATATCCTGTCTGCCTGTCGTTACCGTTCCTGTCTGTTTCCTGTTATTGACCCGTTGCCGCCTGTCCTGACCCTTGCTTTGTATACCGACCTGTGAGTGATATCTGCCAGCCCTGACCTCTGCCTGTACCTGGATTACGACTCTGCCTGTTCCTTGCTGTTCCTGTTTGCCCCTGATCGACCCAGCCTGTACTACTATGCTCACTTTGAATAAAAGCTTGCACATGGATCTCTGCCTGAGTCCCGCTTCGTTACACATACATGTCCACTGTAGAGTACACCAGGATTTAAAGCATGTTTATTAAGTATTTTTGGGAATCACATAATAATTAAATATTATTATGAAAATCTTGCCAATTATTACTCCCATTAATACACTTCTTTTTCCATTATATGTTGCCCCAAGAACACATTATTATGCAAATTAGATACATTGTATAGATACATTGTATATAATGAGAAAACCTGCTCATGGCCATTTTACACACATATTGCATTAAGCAAAATAGTATAAAATCATTCTGTTACATCTTTCATAACATAGTTGAGAATCATCTTTAAATAAAAGTAAGGGGGGGGGGGGGGGGGG
>RJVU01027559.1:2251971-2292184 GCA_003731715.1 Anabarilius grahami | reverse complement strand
GTCAGGCATCAGAACTTTTAATTTTCATACTGAAATTAAATAAAATATGGGAAAGAATGAACAGTATGCAGGGGATAGAAAGAATGAGCTCTAACTGTGTTTTATTTTTGGACTCATTTATCATAATTATAAAATCAGATTGCATGAGATTGCTTATTTTAAGATATGTGTTGATATTTCTCGAGCCTTTGAGCTGGTTTGTTCCGTTGGGTGTCAGAGGGTGTTACTGATCACATGCTGCAGTTTTGGGAACTCTAATGACAAATCTGATTAGAAAACAAGCCCCATGGAGCTAATTTAGTGGTTCTTCCTTTAGTCGATACATTGGAACTCTAATGACAAATCTGATTAGAACACGAGCCCCATGGAGCTAATTTAGTGGTTCTTCCTTTAGTCGATACATTGGCATTACTCTTTACACTCATTCTATATAGAATCTCTAGGGTTCTTGACCCAATTTTAAAGAACCCTTTATTCCAAAAAGGTTCTATATAAGGAGAAATGTCTTAAATAATTGCATAATGCTGTTAATTTTGAAGGGTTATTTATATAATTACTTAATTAATTAATTCATAAAGTATGTTCACAGGCTGTTTAATTGATACATTTTAATTAAAGTTAAAAAAAGTTCTATGATGCAACTGACCGGTTCTTTATAGAACCTTTTCTTCTAAGAGTGTAGTTAGAGTGATCTAAAAAAGATGCATAAATAGAATTTATTTATTTTAAATGAAATGTTTTATTTATTATTATTATTTACATTAATGGCACTTGTTTAAACTGATACACATTCTGTAAACATTGGATTACAGCTGGGATTTCTTTCCCAAATTATTTGGTTATCTTTTCCCAGTTGTGATATGTTTGTGGTCTATAAGCAATTTTTTTTCTTTTCTTTTTTTTTCTACTAATAATATATTGGATGATGCATCATCATCATTTTGCACATATACTATCGTTCAAAAGTTTGGAATCATCTCGGTTACATATATAATCCTCGTTCCCTGAAGGAGGGAATGGAGACATCTCATTGGAGATGAACCTACGAATTGGGATCTCGCTAGAGAGGCCAATCTACTTTGAGCCAATGCACATTGGCATGCGATTATTGCATTCAGCTGCTCTGCCTCGCAACTCGGGTATAAATGAGCAGCAGGTTCAAGCGCATATCAGCTTTTGCTGAAGAGCTAAGCCAAAGTTGGTGACCCAGCACCCCAGCAGCTGTACAGCAGCTGTGGCAATGGAACGAGACATCTCCGTTCCCTTCTTCAGGGAACGAGGGTTACATACGTAACTGAGACGTTCCCTTTCAGTCGGTCACTCTTGATGTCTCGTTGGAGATGAACCGACAAATTGTGATCCGTACTAAAGCACAATAGCTGCTACAGCCTTCCAGTGCCCTGCGTAAGACAGCTGGGCCTACTCGTAGATGGTACAGAGCTTACTCAGAGAGATGAACACTGCCCACTCAGTGAACTTGGATAACCCTGGGAAAGCGTACCCTTTCGAAGGAAAAGGCACTCTGCAGAGGCCACATCCTGCAGGAGGTCTAGTAGAGTATACACATATGGACTAACCCGGTAGGGCCGTACTTCATACGGAGGTATCTGAGTGGCTCTCACCTGGATTGGGAGGATACAACACATAGCAGAGATGGCAGAGCAGACTTTGCCAAGGGAAAGACACAGAGCTTCCGTTCAGGAGCTTACCATGGAAAATACACATATGGTATCCCCTCAGGGTCACACATATGGGCACCCAACCTAGAACTGGTTCTCAAGGATACATCAGAAGTAGGCCTGGCGCCAGACGCTACCACGTCCGTCAGCTGGAGGGTGATTGGGGGACTGAACAGGGTCTGCCTCGTAGGGACTTTCTGGAGAATTAAGCGCAAGTATTAGAGCAGCAAGCCGACACTAAGCCGGGGCCTCTCGGTGCCACTGACCGGTTAAGGTGAGAACACAGGAGGAGACTGGTTCCACACAACGGCTATAGAATCTAGTTAACATGTTAGGTGTTGCCCAGCCCACAGCTCTACAAATATCTGTCAGCGAGGTGCCCTGTGCCAGCGCCCAGGAGGATGCAACACTCCTGGTAGAGTGAGCTCACAGCCTGAGCAGGCAGGGCACACCTTGTGCTTAGTAAGCCAAGGCGATGGCATCCACTATGCAGTGGGCCATCCTCTGCTTGAAGATAGCATTTCCCTTCTGCTGGCCTCTGTAACAGACAAAGAGCTGGTCTGAGGTCCTAAAGCTTTGCGTCTGGTCCACGTACATTCATAATGCACGGGCGGGACAGAGCAAAGCTAGGGCTGGGTCTGTCTCCTCCAGGGGCAGCGCTTGCAGGTTCACTACCTGTCAGGCCAGGGTCTCAGTATCACATGAGTGTCTCCTGGCCCGAACAATAGGCACGATTCGTCGGCCGAAAATGCCTGCAGGTCCCCTAGCCTCTTGATGGAGGCCAATGCAACCAGAAGCAAAGTCTTCATGGTTACAATCTTTAGATCAACTGACGGCAAGGGCTCAAATGGGACAATCTGCTGTGCTCTACTGTGAATCTGATGACCAGGTCGTGCTTCCCAACCGACTTGCCTCCTATGGGGTCATGATAAGCAGATTATGCAGCAGCATATACTTTGAGGGTGGAGGGAGACAGCTTTCGCTCCAACCCATGCTGCAGGAAGGAAAGCACAACACCGATCGAACATTTTCGGGGGTCTTCTCGGCGAGAAGAACAGTACTCGATGCACGGGTTCCACTTCAGCACAAGCACTGTCTCATAGACGGTGCTTGTGCTGAAGTGATGGTGTTTAGTACTTCTTGGGGTAAGTCACCTAGAACCTCTGCATCCCATCCAGGGGCCAGACATGGAGTTTCCAGAGGTCTGGGCGCAGGTGCCACAGGGTGCCCCGTCTCTGAGAAAGCAGATCCTTCCCGGCCAAGGAGGGGCTGTCGTGAGGAGCATCAGTTCTGGAACCATGCATGAAAACAAATTGACTGATGTGGATCCTGTTTGTACAGGTGTCCCACAGGGCTCAGTTCTTGGTCCCCTGCTTTTCAGTATTTATATTTATCCTCTTGGACAGCTATTAAGATCCCTTAACCTCAGCTACCACTTCTATGCTGATGATACTCAGATTTATATATATTCTCAACCTGGGATCTCAATTTGTGGATGTCTCTCATCTTTCCAACTGTATTTCTGAGATTAAGTTGTGGATGTAAACATTTTCTGTGTCTGAATAGCTCTAAAACTGAAGTTATGCTTGTGTCGAGGGAGAATCAAGACATGAAAGCACGTGTCCTTCTATTCGATCGCTGCAAACCAATCTCGGGGATGGATGCATTCGAAAATGTGTTTCTGGATCAACACTTTGAACGGTAGCTTATGTAAGGCTCGGTTCAAAACTCGCAGGTCCAAGATTGGTCGTAACCCACCGCTTTTCTTGGGTACAATGAAGTAGGGGCTGTAAAACCCTGCCTTCATATCATCTGGAGGAACCGGCTTTGTGGGATCCTTCGTCAGTAGAACTGCAATCTCCGCTCGCAAGACAGGGGCATTGACAGTCTTCACTGAAGTGAACTCGATGCCTCTGAACTTGGGGGGACACCGGACGAACTGAGTCACATAGCCGAGTCTGATGGTCTGAAGGTGCCAGCTAGACGGACTGGGTAGTGCTAACCAGGCTTTCAGAGACCGTGCAAGTGGACATACCCGCAGTGGGGCAGCGAGGTGGAACACAGGGACCCGGCTCGGGGGGCTCGCTTTCAGAGGCAGCCTGTAGCGGGGTCTGAGTGTGTGGTGCAACACTACCTGGTTCCAAGGTTGGGCAGAGGGTGCGTGAGTAGACTTGTTCATGCTCACTGCTGCCCGCTGGCGACAGAAGAGGAGGATGAGAGTGGTGAGGTTTTCCACCTCCCACTGTTCTCAGTGCCCTCTTGGGACCCAGAGATAGAGGAACTGCTCTTTTGTTGAGAATTTGGGTGCCGCTGGCTGTGGGTCCAGTGCAGAACAGTTTAAAAGATTCTCTGCCCGGCCCTTCCCCAGGGAGAGCAGCCCCGCCCATCTCCAGGTCACCTGTCTCAAGGGTGATGTTTCACCGATCATTTAACAGCCGCTGAGATGGGTGGCGTTGTTTTCCTGCGACAGACACAGTAGAGCAGGCTGTGCATGGCTGTCAACTCTGAATCTGAGTCAGCATAAGCACACACCATTACAGTGGGAAGCTCAGCATCATTCTCATTTCCAGAGCATAACAGCCCTCTCTCCGATGCAACGATCGACATCTGATCCTCAGCTGGAGCCCCAAAAGAAATGCTAGGTTGCCCCATGAGAAGGACCATCAATCCCATCTGGAAGCTGCACAGCTTGCGATGCGCTAGAGGGGGAGGGGCCCTAGGGTGTTGGTTCCCAGAAGGAGAAGCACTCCATACTCCTCAGGTCACCCAAGCTATTTCACTGAAGTAGACCTCTCCTGGTGGTCACCAGGGAGGGTGCTACAACGGAAAATAGGCAGGGGGACTCTGCCTCATTTGAGGCACTTGAGTCTAGACCGCGCACAAAGAGCGTTGAGCGAGCGCGGATCAGCAGCTCATTGAAGGCACTCACTCTCTGTAGCTGTAAAAACAGCTGTTTGTTTAGAATCAGCTGGAGAAAGTGTTGTCTCACCAACATGCAGTAAGATGTTTCTTCCTGAAGAACTGGCTTGAAGAATACACAATTCTGTAGATTGCAGAGCATTCAAAGAAACGAACAGCTCGGCTCTGACGTGAAAAGCTGATATGCGCTTGCATCTGCTGCTCATTTATTCCGGTGCTGCAAGGCAGAGCAGCTGAATGCAATAATCGCATGCCAATATGCATTTGGCTTAATTTTACACTCGAGGTAGATTGGCTTCTCTAGCGAGATCCCAGTTTCGTCGGTTCATCTCTGACGAGACGTCGAGAGTGACCGACTAAAAGGGAACATTGAAATTTTTGAAGATGCATTTTTGGAAGATGTTTTTGAAACAAGTCTTTTATGCTCAAGGCTGCATTTATTTGATCAAATAAAGTACAGTAAGAAAAAAAAAGAAGATAGTAATATTGTGGAATATTAAACATCCTTACTCCAGTCTTCAGAGTCACATGATCCTTCAGAAATAATTTAATATCTGTTACCTATTTAATATCCTACCTGTTATGCTAAACTATTTTGAGAGTTGAGAGTCATGATCAAACTAAATATATTTAAATTTATCAGGTAATGCACATTGTTATTCTCTTAATCATTCTGTTCTTTTATATTGACCCATTCCAGTGGTTGTTGTCAGGATGTAATTTAACACTTGTAGAATGAATTTAGACCCTTAAGATGAAGTCATCAAGGAGCACGATGAATGAATAATTTGAATTGGCTATAATGATATAACCATGTCTTTGCAAGATCCTGAATTACGAGTCAATCAGTTGTGCCAGTTCTGTGCTCTCTATTATATTCACTAATAACAAACAGCCTAGTGAAGTTAATGAGATGTTAATAGGAAGGAGGAATACGCAAGACTGTCTTTTGCTTGTATGCCACCGTGTGCTGCTATGATTCAGAATCTCTTTATGGCTGGACATAATACACATTTGTTCTTTTGATGTGCAGACATATGCATTTATGTACTGTTTTAAATACTATGAAGCAGTCCTAACCGCTGCCACGCTTATATATCAATCACTGTACAAACAAAGTTTTTTTTCTCTTTGTTACTGTACTGAAGTACACTTTTTAAGTAAGTACTTTGTTGGAGTATTTTTATTTTGGGAAACCTTTTCTTTTACTTCACT
The DNA here is from genome assembly GCA_003731715.1 of Anabarilius grahami. Classification (NCBI taxonomy): domain Eukaryota; kingdom Metazoa; phylum Chordata; class Actinopteri; order Cypriniformes; family Xenocyprididae; genus Anabarilius; species Anabarilius grahami. The sequence continues at coordinate 2,286,371 of RJVU01027559.1, read as the reverse complement.
ACATTTCAAAGCTTAATGTACTTTTTACTCTACTACATTTCATAAAAACGTATGCCATGCCTCCTTTTTTTTTTTTTACTGAAGAAATCGTCACCCGCTGTGAGACGCAATAGTGTCTGATTTGTGAATGAGCTGATTCTTGTATCTTTTCTCAAGTCAACAACTCACTGATTCAAATGATCCAGTCAGAGCGAGTCTCCAGTTAACAAGTCTGACTCAAATTGAGCCTATAGAACGGGAGATCCTCAGAGCATGAGTGTGCGTGAAACTGATGGCACAAAAAGTAAGTTTCTAATGCAGTTCTAATGCAATTCTAATTCTAATTTTAGGATTTATTGTAAATGAAAATCATATTTAGGTCACGACTGTTAGGAGCCTGTAAACTAAATTTGCTGTAAAAGGGCAAGCTGTTTTAGCCCATTGTATTAAATGCTTGAATGTGGACATGTTCACATTTGTGTATTACCGTCTGACTGGTGTAGGTTTTAGGTAACTAAACATAACGTTAAAATAATGCAAATTAAGGCTCATGCATCTTCCCTGCTGTCATAGCAGTTTCAAATGATGTAAAACTAGTATGTTTGCATAGTGTTCTTCTTAAAAAAAAATTATATTGTATGTTTATATTCGTCAACACATTTTGCTTTTCCTCATTTTTTATATACTATGTGTGACAGGGCTTGTCACATCAGATTTATCAAAACGATTCCATTTACACTTGGCCACATAATTGTGTCTCTGCAAAACGGATATAAATCCTCAATTCCCGCACTATATGCAGATTTAATGGAGTTCACATCACCAAAAACAACAAATATGAGATGCATTTTATTGATCATCAGCTTTCAAAATCAAAGACCACAATAGGAGAGAGCGTGGCAACAGCACTGGTAAGATCATTTATTCTCATTACTTTTAATGAAGAAAATTGTGTTTTGAGCATCTGCGACTTACTTTCAGTTTCATTTGCGGCAGTTTGCCTGTTGGCTTCCTGAAGAGATACTCAGCTGCTAATCTGCGGTGATACGAGGTGCAGTAGCGCTGTCGTATCTGTGTTATTCAGCATATAACACGCTCTTACACATACATTTTTTTTTAGCATTTTTGGGAGGAGTAAAATGTACATATGTGGTTTCAACAACCAGATGCATTTAGTTTCAGTTTTGACTGGAATGCATCCCAACCACCTCCTGAAGTGGTTTGAGCGATCGTAAGCCATAGAGATTGCCTCAACAATTAATTTACTAATTGTTTGCTTTGAGGCTGGGGATCCCCTTCTAGGTGACCTAAAACACACTAGTAGCTGGTCCGACTTGCTCCAATGAGAGGACCTTTGCACATAGACCTCTAGAGCCCTAACAGGGCACAACAGATGCAGCTTCTCTTGGTTCACCAACAAATGAGGTGGAGGATGGAAGGCCTGCAGGACTGTAGACCGAGCCAGTTGGCACCTTAGGCACATAGCCCAGTCTAGGGTGGAGAATGGCTTTAACTCTCCCAGGTGCGAACTCCATACATGAGGGAGAGACGGAAAGGGCCTGTAAGTCCCCCACTCATTTGATGCTCTTTCCACAGACCCCTTGTGAAGCGGCCATCTATGACCACTCCCCAGCCCGTGAGGGATGCATCTGTTGTCACTATCTTCCAGTGACATGGCGCCCCCAACACTGGGCCTTGGGACAGGAAACATGGTTTCTTCCATATGACAAGGGAACGAAGGCATCTGCGCGTAACCTTGATCATACATGTGTTTCCCCTCTGGGAATTATTGTGTGCTGTGGGGCTCGTTAAACATGAGTAGAACAGTCTTTTCCATGATCTCGAGATCTCAGTGTGGAGATCAGGAAGAAGGGAAGGCCCCAACATGGAGGCTGTGCTCAGCTGTACAGGAAGCGCTCATCGAGTTTACTTTTCTTATGCGCTTCCTGCTTCTCTGATGGTCAATCGATATTTAATTTGGCCACAGCATGAGTCACAACCTCCAGGAACTCCTCGTATGCGGGGGAAAGAGGTGGCGAGTCCTCTAAATCCCCTGCTTTGATGCTAAGAACGTCTGCCTCCTTGGATTCATTTCACTTTTGGTGTGAAAGGGTCTTTACATTTGCCAAAAATATAACTTTTGTTTATTTTGTTATTAAAAAACAAACAAGCAAGCCCAGCCCAGGTGAGAAAAAGTAACGCAAAAATTATGTGATGCATTACTTTCCATAAATTAACTAAGTAACACAATTAGTTACTTTTTAGGAAGTAACACAATATTGTAATGCATTACTTTTAAATGTAACTTTCCCAAACACTGATTATGAGTGTTTAAATTTTAGACCTGTCGGTATGGTGTTCATACATACATCACTCGCCCTTGTGTGTCTTGACATGTCTGTACATAGAGAAAAGTTGCTCTGGCTACTTTGATGTGTGTATGGTGTGGGAGTGGCACAGGTTACTTGTCAGAACGAGAGAGAAAAGTGCATGGAGCACGCTAAATCTCTAATCTCTGGTGAATCACCTGTTTTTTTTTGTTGTTTTTTTTAAAGCGGAACAGGAGAGTCTGCTGGCAAAAAGAAAATGAGACAGACCTCGTAATAAAACGTGAATCAACATTGGCATGTCTTTTCGGAGATGGTGAGAACTGAGGGATTTGACATGTGACACGGAGATGGCATTTTTATTACTTACCAGGTGAGTAAGGTATTTTATTGAACAGATAAATTGCCATATGATATGCAGCTCTTTAACAGAGTTCATTGTAAAGCATTATCTATTGTGAAGGGTCTATCTATCATTTCTTTATAGTTGTTGCAGCACTGTGTCTTGAATTTATTTTCGGAAGTACCATGTCTATTAATGGGTATATCTAACGTCTTCAGACAGCTTGAGATCCTTTTCATCTAAACTAGTAATATCTCTTAAGCTTAGTAGTGAATGTTTTATGAGCAGTAGGATAATCTCTCTTTCTTTTTTTTTTCTTTTTACTTACTTCCTGCTGCATGCACATGCTTTCAAGTGGCCAAGACCGCAGATCTCGGTATTTGAAAAGGCCCAGAGTACTTTGATACTTTTACTGGAGTAATATTTTATTAGGGAATCAGCACTTTCACTCATGTTCTTGATTTGTGTTCTTCGTCCACCACTGAAAAACAGCACAGCATCGTCTTCAACTGTTTAGTGCACAGTATTTAGTTCTGATTTGTCCTTCTTGGCATTGTTATCTATGGTTTATGAAATTTTTTTTTGCTAATTAGTTTTTTCACTCCTTTGGGAGACAGCCACTCTAAGAGAACACATATTATTTATGATGTTCCCCAAGGCTCATTTCTAGATTTATAGCATACACTAAGCTCAATGACTTTCAATGAGATTACCGTTTCTACAATATTGTCTAATGATAATTAGCACATTTCAAAAGACACAACTGATCTCCCTTTTAGCTTTTTCTTTTAGCTTTTTTCTTCCAAACTGAATTTGCATGTACTTTTAGAAATTTAACAAAATATCTCAGTTGTTTATCTTACAAAGCAATGAGATTAAATGGAGAAGAAAATGGAGAATTTTGCTTACATCTATTTATCATCCTATTGTTCTGTCTTTCAAACTTCACGTCTTTAAAAAATTCAAACAAGGCTTTAAGACAACTTTTAAAGTTGATATACTTTTATAGTTTTTATATGATTACAGTATTGGTATTAGTATTACATTTACTGCAGTGAGTCTCTGTTTATATAATAATCTAGAAGGCTGTTAAGCCCATTCATGAGAAAACACTATATGTGATTTTGCTCCTGACTGGGGTGGCATCCAAAATTAACCAACCTAATGGATAGTTATTTCCCCCAAGAACCACCCATTCTACTACAGTTCCCTGCTGCTTCAATTAAACAAATGACCCATAAAACAACAGGGCAATAGAGGATGCCAAGCGTAAAAAAGCCTGTGCCATCTGAAGGGAGTTTGGTCTGCTTTAATGAGAACCGTAATTTAATTCAAATCATTGTGAGGGAGCAAAATAGTTTGTAATGAGACAGTTATGTAATGATCAGTGCAAATATTATACATATCATTAATATCCTGTGTTCGTGCATCCATAACATGACATTTTTTTATTTGAGAATGCTGGGAGATTTTGGTGATAGTCAACAAGAAATAGATAGAGTGGAAAGATGTAGACATTCTACTAGAGAATGGCGAGAGTGTTGGGAAATAGGTACGGATGTTACATCACGAATGGAGCATCACCTGTAGCCATTTCAAGTGCCCTGCTCCAATCCGAGCTCCTGCAGTGGTCTGGGTTTGAGCAAAGTGGTACTTTATATCAACACACACATATGGCCTCTCCAGCCTGCAAGCATCCTGCTGGCTCTTGAATCATCCTCTGATCAAAAGGACGGATCTGAGGACTTCTGTGGAATATGACTGCTGGAGTATGATGGAAAAAATGTTGCTTTACACTGTTTCCTATATCCAGCTGTGACATAACAAAGTGATAGGTAATACATGTTTGGTGTGTTATTGTTTGTCCATCGACAACTAGCACTAGTGACCCAAAATGATAAATTTTGTCAGTTGCTTGGTTCTTTTTGGTGTGTGTGTGTTTTCTTGTATATATGGTTTATAAGGACACAAATGTGTATAATAACATGGGTATTACAACGTAAACATGATTTACGAGGACACTTCCTGTGTCCTCATAAACCAAATGGCTTAAAAAACATAGAAAAAATGCAGACAGTTTCCTGTGATGGGTAGATTTAGGGGTAGGGGTAGTGTAGGGGGATAGAATATACCGTATAAAAAAATTACGTCTATGGAGAGTCCCCGTAAACCATATATACAAGTATGTGTGTGTGTGTGGTCCTAGTAAACCCTACATTACGGGAACAAAATGTCCCCATAAAGATGGCAATATCTAAAATCCTTGTTCTTGTGGGAACAATTTTTGGTCCCCATGAGGAAAACAGCTTATAAAACAGTGATGTTTTAAAAATTTTTAAATGCAGAATGTTTTCTGTGATGGGTAGGCTTAGGAGAAGGATTAGGACATAGAATATATAGTTTTTACATTATAAAAATAAATAAGTCTATTGAAATTCCCCATAAAACATGGAAACCAAACATTTAGTTGACTTTACTCTCTTTATTTTGATTATTTTGTTCACTTTAAACATTATAATAACTGTAAGTAACTTTGCAACTACATGTCAACTAACTCTCATTAGAGTATTAGTAGACTGTTAGTAGACTGTTAGGTTAGGGTTAGGTGTTAGGGTTCGGGTTAGTAGAATAAGTTGATGTACATGCATAAGTTATATTCAGGAGAATGTCTGTTGGGGACCATCAAAATAAAGTGTTAGCAGATATTAAGCAGTCTACTACTCTAATGACTGATAGTTGACATTGAATTGCAAAGTTACTTGGTATTTTATAGAAATTGTGTAATTTTATAGTAATTACTTATTGTAATTGTGTTCCCACCCATAAATCTCACTTTACCAAAATCATGCTCCAAATTACTAGTACTGTACATTAAATGTATGGTTTTGTCACTAATAATATTTAACTTTCATCATAATATTCCATTGTTGCTTTTTGCATAAGTTTGACTTGACTTTTTTTTCTTTTCTTTTTTTTCTTAATATATTGTGATGGTACCAGCACTAGGATTCATACACCCTCTCCATTACTGCTTCCATTTAAGCATCTACTAAACCATCCATCTTTCCTCTCTCATGCCATCCATCTTTTGTAACTGTCCATCGTCCTTTAAGCCTTCATTTTTCCTTGTCTCCCTCTTGCTCTCCCTCCCCGATTCCCACTTCCACTCTCAGGCAGCCTGTTTAAGGTCACTGTCAATCTTGTTATAAGGGAGGATGTGTAATTACCTCATTCATCCATGCATCCAGAACCAGCATCTACAGACAAACCTGACGTTCTAGTGCAGAGCCAGTACACATGCAAGCTCAACACAAGACAGTTATATAAATTAACCTTTTTCAATTTTAGGTGTTATTTGAGCCATAGGTTTTGAAATCCTCAGCTGGAAGATAACGTGAATTACTTGTCTTTGTCAGGCTCATTGAGAAGTTTGACTTAATAAACAAATCAATATCAGAAAAATGGTGGTGTCCAATTTTTGTCATTTTTGACTCGGAAAGGTGCTCACTAGCCTTTTTTCTGCTATTTGCCATTGATTCTTTCATAGTCTGCTTTAGTAGTGTTATTCTGTAAGCTGCATTTTGTAGAAAATACCTTGTATTTTAGAAGCTGTGTTAATCATGTAAACTAAATTGCTACCCAAAGTGGGTTTAAAAGTTAGTTTTTTTTCATCATCAGTGCTGAAAAAGACTAAGCAATCCTTTTCTGAAGCTGAAACAGTAGAGAAAGGGTTTGATTACCAGGGAATACATGAACTGATAAAAAAACATACCTAGAATGCAATCTGTCAAATGCGTAAATGTAAATTTAGTTGAAAAAAGATGCACCATGTTGATAATTAAACAATTTGGTTAACACTTTACAATAAGGTTCATTAGTTAACTACATTAGTTAACATGAACTAATAGTGATGTGCACTTCTACAGTATTTATTAGTCTTTGTTAATGTTAATTTTACAAACCCGATTCCAAAAAAGTTGGGACACTGTACAAATTGTGAATAAAAACAGAATGCAATGATGTGGAAGTTTCAAATTTCAATATTTTATTCAGAATACAACATAGATGACATCAGAATCAGAATCAGAAAGAGCTTTATTGCCAGGTATGTTGTTTACACATACTAGGAATTTGTTTTAGTGACAGAAGCTCCACAGTGCAACAGAGTGACAGCGACAAGACAAGACACATAATAAAAATAATAAAATAATAATATACAAATTTACAAGATAGACAAAGTGCAAAAAAAAAGCAAAAAACAATATATAATATAGACAATTGTATGTACAGTTATGTGTGCAAATTTGAAGTATAAATAAGTGTTTTAAGTAAATAATGTGTAATAGTGTTGTGTGTTCCATGTTTGTCAAGTGTTCATGAGATGGATTGCCTGAGGGAAGAAACTGTTCCTGTGTCTGGTCGTTCTGGTGCTCAGGGCTCTGTAGCGTCGACCAGATGGCAACAGTTCAAAGAGGGAGTGTGCTGGATGTGAGGGGTCCAGAGTGATCTTCTTTGCCCTTTTTCTCACTCTGGATAAGTACAGTTCTTGGAGAGTGGGGAGGGTTGTGCCAATGATTCGCTCAGCAGACCGGACTACCCTCTGTAGTCTTCTGAGGTCAGATTTGGTAGCTGAGCTGAACCAGACGGTAATTGAAGTGCAGAGGATGGATTCAATGATGGCAGAGTAGAACTGTTTCAGCAGCTCCTGTGGCAGGTTGAACTTCCTCAGCTGGCGAAGGAAGTACAACCTCTGCTGGGCCTTTTTCACAGTGGAGTCAATGTGAATGTCCCACTTCAGGTCCTGTGAGATGGTGGTGCCCAGGAACCTGAATGACTCCACTGCAGTCACAGTGCTGTTCATGATGGTGAGTGGGGGGAGAGCAGGGGGGTTTCTCCTGAAGTCCACGATCATCTCCACTGTCTTGAGCGTGTTGAGCTCCAGGTTGTTTAGACTGCACCAGACAGCCAGCTGTTCAACCTCCAGTCGGTAAGCAGACTCGTCACCATCCCGGATGAGGCCGATGACTGTTGTGTCGTCCGCAAACTTCAGGAGCTTGACAGAGGGGTCTTTAGAGGTGCAGTCATTGGTGTGCAGGGAGAAGAGCAGTGGGGAGAGGACACAGCCCTGAGGGGCGCCGGTGCTGATGGTGCGGGTGCTGGATGAGAATTTTCCCAGCCTCACTAGCTGCTGCCTGTCTGTCAGGAAGCTGGTGATCCACTGACAGACAGAGGTGGGTACGGAGAGCTGAGTTAGTTTGGGCTGGAGGAGTGATGGGATGATGGTGTTAAAAGCAGAGCTGAAGTCCACAAACAGGATCCTCACATAAGTCCCTGGTCTGTCCAGATGCTGGAGAACATAATGCAGTCCCATATTGACTGCATCATCCACAGACCTGTTTGCTCGGTAAGCAAACTGCAGGGGGTCCAGTAAGGGTCCAGTGATGTCCTTCAGATAAGCCAGAACCAGTCTTTCAAATGACTTCATGGCCACAGACGTTAGAGCCACAGGTCTGTAGTCATTTAGTCCCGTAATTTTGGGTTTCTTTGGGACGGGGATGATGGTGGAGCGTTTGAAGCATGAGGGGACTATGCAAAGCTCCAGTGATCTGTTGAAGATCTGTGTGAAGATGGGGGCCAGCTGGTCAGCGCAGGTTTTCAGACAGGCTGGTGAAACGCTGTCTGGGCCTGGTGCCTTTCTTCTCTTGTTCGTTCTGAAGACCTGGCACACATCATCTTCACTCAACTGAAGTGGAGGAGTGGGGGAGAGGGGGGTTGTTGGCGGTGTGAATGGTGATTTTTCAAACCTGCAATAAAACTCGTTCAGATCGTCTGCCAGTCGTTGATTCGCCACAGAGCTGGGGGATGGTGTCTTGTAATTGGTGATGTCTTTTAGACCTTTCCACACTGAAGCTGTGTCATTAGAAGAGAACTGATTCCGAAGTTTATCAGAATAATTCCTCTTTGCCACTCTAATCTCCTTTTCCAGTGTGTATTTGGCCTGTTTGTACAAGACTCTGTCCCCTTTTCTGCGAGCATCTTCTTTGGCCTGACGGAGCTGGCTGAGTTTTGCAGTGAACCAGGGTTTGTCATTGTTGTAAGTGAAATGAGTCTTTGTAGGAATGCACAAATCCTCACAGAAACTGATATATGATGTAACAGTCTCTGTGAGCTCGTCCAGATCGCTGGCAGCAGCTTCAAAAACACTCCAATCAGTCCATTCGAAACAGGCTAGTAAAGCCCGCTCTGTTTCGGTGGTCCATCTCTTTACAGTCTTTGCTACAGGTTTAGTTGATTTTAGTTTCTGCCTGTAGGTCGGTATGACATGAACTAAACAGTGATCAGAGAGCCCCAAAGCTGCCCGTGGGACAGAGTGATATGCATCCTTTATTGCTGTGTAACAGTGGTCCAGTGTATTACTGTCTCTGGTGGAACAAGTAACATGCTGTCTGTATTTTGGAAGTTCACGTGAGAGAATCGCTTTATTAAAGTCCCTAAGAATGATTAGAACAGAGTCCGGGTGTTGTTGCTCGCTCTCTGTGATCATATCAGCGAGTATCTGTAAAGCCGAGCTCACGTGCGCTTGCGGAGGAATGTAGACGCTCACCAGAATGAACGAGCAAAACTCCCGTGGCGAATAGAACGGCTTGCAGTTAATGAAGAGTGTTTCAAGATCTGGACAGCACATCTTCTTTAACACAGATACATCTGAACACCACCTTTCGTTGATGTAAAAGCACGTCCCGCCGCCGCCGCGTGATTTCCCCGTTGATTCTGCGTCGCGATCTGATCTGAACAGCCGAAAGCCCGGCAGACTTAACACGCTGTCTGGAATGGCGTCGTTCAGCCAGGTTTCCGTGAAGCACAGAGCAGCCAAGTTCGAAAAATCCTTATTTGTCCGGGAGAGCAGAAGGAGTTCATCCGTTTTGTTGGGCAGAGAGCAGAGATTCGCCAGATGGATGCTAGGCAGCGGCGTTCTTAATCCACACTGTCTGAGCTTCACGAGAGCGCTGTGGCCGCCATGTACGGTGCCATCTTACGCAGCAAGCGTAAAATGTTTAAACTGAGAAAATGTATAATTTTAAGGGAAAAATAAGTTGATTTTAAATTTCATGGCATCAAAACATCTCAAAAACGTTTTGGACAAGGCCATGTTTACCACTGTGTGGCATCCCCTCTTCTTTTTATAACAGTCTGCAAACGTCTGGGGACTGAGGAGACAAGTTGCTCAAGTTTAGGAATAGTAATGTTGCCCCATTCTTGTCTAATACAGGCTTCTAAATGCTCAACTGTCTTAGGTCTTCTTTGGTGCATCTTCCTCTTTATGATGCGGCAAATGTTTTCTATGGGTGAAAGATCTGGACTGCAGGCTGGCCATTTCAGTACCCGGATCCTTCTTCTACGCAGCCATGATGTTGTAATTGATGCAGTATGTGGTCTGGCATTGTCATGTTGGAAAATGCAAGGTCTTCCCTGAAAGAGACGACGTCTGGATGGGAGCATATGTTGTTCTAGAACTTGGATATACCTTTCAGCATTGATGGTGCCTTTCCAGATGTGTAAGCTGCCCATGCCACATGCTTCTGAACTGAGCGCTCATAACAACTTGGGTTGTCCTTGTCCTCTTTAGTCCGGATGATGTGGCGTCCCTGTTTTCCAAAAAGAACTTCAAATTTTGATTCGTCTGACCACAGAACAGTTTTCCACTTTGCCACAGTCCATTTTAAATGAGCCTTGGCCCAGAGAAAACGCCTGTGCTTCTGGATCATGTTTAGATATGGCTTCTTTTTTGACCTATAGAGTTTTAGCCGGCAACGGCGAATGGCACGGTGGATTGTGTTCACCGGCAATGTTTTCTGGAAGTATTCCTGAGCCCATGTTATGATTTCCATTACAGTAGCATTCCTGTATGTGATGCAGTGCCGTCTAAGGGCCCGAAGATCACGGGCATCCGGTATGGTTTTCCGGCCTTGACCCTTACGCACAGAGATTGTTCCAGATTCTCTGAATCTTTGGATGATATTATGCACTGTAGATGATGATAACTTCAAACTCTTTGCAATTTTTCTCTGAGAAACTCCTTTCTGATATTGCTCTACTATTTTTCGCTGCAGCATTGGGGGAATTGGTGATCCTCTGCCCATCTTGACTTCTGAGAGACACTGCCACTCTGAGACGCTCTTTTTATACCCAATCATGTGGCCAGTTGACCTAATAAGTTGCAAATTGGTCCTCCAGCTGTTCCTTATATGTACATTTAACTTTTCTGGCCTCTTATTGCTACCTTATCTTATTGTAGCTCTCATGAAATCCAAAATGAGCCAATATTTGGCATGACATTTCAAAATGTCTCACTTTCAACATTTGATATGTTATCTATATTCTATTGTGAATAAAATATAAGTTTATGAGATTTGTAAATTATTGCATTCCTTTTTATTCACAATTTGTACAGTGTCCCAACCTTTTTGGAATCGGGTTTGTAACATTTACTAATACATTATTAAAATCAAGAGTTGTATTTAACATTAGTTAATGCACTGTGAACTGCTATATTTTTATTGACTAACGTTAACAAATATGAACAAATACAGTAACAAATGTATTGCTCATGGTTAGTTCATGTTAATAAATTAACAAATGTGAACAGATGAACCTTATTATTAAGTGTTACCAACAATTTTAATTAAATCATACTGTTGGTGTAAATGTTAATAAGCACAGAACAGTGCTGCATGATATATCTTTTTTTTTTTATCAGTTTTTTTTTTTTAATCTGGAAAACAAATTGATAGATATAGTATGTATGTAAGATGTATACTGTATTTATTTAGTTATTTTTTTGTCAATTAAAATATGCCATTTCTGTAAAACTACAATGGTAAAATGAATTAAAATGACATGGCAGTGTGTTGAGTAAATTTACATTTCCATCCCCTGGTGGAACATCCTGCAGCTGCAGTCCGTAAGTTTTGCCTCTTTGGCACCATCTCTGTTTGAAACCTGCAATTGTAGTTATTTGCAGAATTTTAATTTTTATGTGGGTTGTAGATCGGCACGGCTCCTCAGCGCGGATGAATCTAATGTTTGCTGTCAGTCACCACATCCGTGATACTGTACATCAGAATCACAGATTCTACATCTTGGAAGTATGACCAAAATAAGAATTTTTGCCAGAAAATGTCATCTAAACAAGTAACATGTCTGCCACTTTTGTTCTGAACAACTGAGAAAAAAGCATAAATCGTGCTGCCAATGGTGATTAAATCTAACGATCGCATAGCTCATATCTGTGCAAATTAATATTAGCCTATTGTTTTACTTTGTTCTCAAATTCTTAATGTTAATAACATCAGTATTGTGTGACTGTGTATTTAGTGTGTATTAGCGTTACCTGTAGATTTCAATTTCTGTAGCCACTCCGTAGTCCGAGGTCTTTTGCTTTTGACTACGGGTGAATCTCCAGTTGTCGCTGATGATTGTCATTTGAACCTTTCTGGATTACAATCCACTATCAAAATGATAAATTTAATTATTCCAGCTGCTGTGAGAAAAGGCTATAAATGATCTGCTACCAGTAGCATCCTCACATATAGCCAAATAGCTGGGACTCGTTCTTTCTGTTTACAGACGTGACGTAATGATGCAAAGATGAATGGCTGCATGCTCGAATTTACTTATTATAAAACATTATTACAAGCTTAACGTTGTGAATTGGGCTAAGGTAAGGAGATAGTTTTGAACACTGGCTGGCTATGTACTTTTTCAAAAATTGATTTTGTATAATTTCTAACCAAATAAAGTTACGGACAGCAGCTTTAAGCTTCAGTTTACTTATCACTGTAGCTGTGGTTCCAGTTATAATATTTTGTTTTCAGCTGGTCAATGTACACCAGATTGTAACCTGTATAGTCTGTTTTGGTTTAGTTTTCGCTGTTTTCTGTTTCTGTTTCTGAGTTCCTAGTTAGTTTCCCTGGCTGTTAATTAGTTTCCACACACCTGTTTCTGTTCACCTTGATTACTTTCCCCATGTATTTAAGTCCTGAGTTTCATTCTGTTCCTTTATTCGGAATTATATAAGTTTTGTGGTTGTTTATTTTTTCTCCAGTGGGTGTTCTGTGTAGATTTAATAGACTGTTTTGTTTCTGTATTGTTCTTTTCATTGTGCAAAAAAGTTTTAGAATTTTTATCATATGTACATATGTACATGTAATTATTATTTTTTATTTCTCAGAGTTAGTAGATTATTAGTAGACTGATAGGTTAGGGTTAGGTGTTGGGGTTCGGATTGTAAAATAAGTTCTAGTACTTGTTAAAGTTACTTATAGTCAGTAGAAAGTCTGTTGGTGGACCATCAAAATAAAGTGTTAGCAGATATTAAGCAGACAGTCTACTAATACTCTAATGACTGATAGTTGCAAAGTTACTTATAGTTAGTAGAATGTCTAAAGTGAACTATCAAAATAAAGTGTTACCAAATCTACCTAACTAAGCTGTTCCAGATTAATCACTTTAAAGCCTCAGGTATATTTCGGCCGTCCGCGTTCGTGCACTGTCCGCATGACGTAATTTTCATCATGCGGAGGGCTCGCAGCCGGCCACACACCCTGTCCGCGTGCAGCCCAAATTTCGAGACCACGCGAATGGTGCGCGTGCAACAGCGCATGCACAAGCAGGACAGAAGGGTCCATTAGGTGGCAATACGCACAGTATTGAGCACATTGTGCAGTCGTCGAAGAAGAGTGTGTATAGAAAACAAGACGAGTAAACTCAGAAGCATGTCTTCTTTATCGTTTTTGATTCTTGTTCACTTGGTGTATCTTCTGAACTATGTTGCAGTGGTGAATGCACTATTTTTCTTCTCCGATCATGCCCAGCGAATGTCCTGTTGATGACACGATGTCTGGTAAAAAGTATAGAAAAAATTGTACTGCGCATGTGTCAAACTCGGTCATCCGCGCGCATCCGTGGTTAGTATACTTTGAAGGATGCGTGGACGCGACTGCGCGCGAGACGCGTCCGGGCGTGGAAAATGAAGTATACCCGGGGCTTAAGCCGGTATGAGCAACTAGTAACCTTTTTGTCAATAGTCTACCAGCTTGAACCAGTTAGAAACCACCTCTCATGTTCCAACACAGTTATCATCTTAAAATGGATTTTCCAGCAGGATTAAAAGAAAAAAAACTATGACATGGTGTAAAAATTTAACACCTCAACATGGCAAGGTTTCCTGTGATGTAGTCAGAAACATGATAACAACATGCAGTGCACAATATGGAGAGAAAGTCATTAGAGAAATCAAAGTGGTGAACCCGATGTTCCAATATGTCTTTGTCAGCCGGATTCATTTCCTTCAAACACACTAGATGACCCTGTCACAAAGATGAATGTTCATCTTTTCCTCCACTGATCTAATTTTGTCTTGTACTTGTACAGTGTCTAAAAGGCACATTTATTTTTTATTTTGCATACAGGTGCCGTTTGCTGCTCTTTGCTGCGTGATGTGTTTGTGTTGATTGATAAATCAGGGTGATGGAAAGGGAATCGGACCGAATCTGGGTCCAAAGCCAAGCTGCTGTCATTGTTGTCCACACAGATAGGCATCTCCACAAACTGAGCAGTTTATCTAGAGTCACAGTTCCTCCCGGTTCACTGCGTGAACATGCAAACACTTTGTGTTTTCTGCAATTAAATTTGAGGCTTGAAATATGTGTCTGCCAGCATATAGATGGAGCTTTACACGCTTCCCAAAACGCTGACAAAAAAATCCTTTTCGCCTTTGTTTTCCCAGTCCCACTTGGTCGGCGCAGTGGAATCGGGCCCTTCGGAAATCTCCCAGCCATTGTTTGGATGGATTGAGAGGCGTTAATCTCAGCAATGGTGATTAGAAGCAGGCGCTATTCTTCTTCTGAATACCAACATGAGAGAGGAGAAAAAGGGAAATTTTCCCAAGGAGAGAACTTGTAGTGAATCTCATAAAGACGGGGAAAAGGTCAACAAGAATGCAAACAAGAAATATTTCAAACAAAGACATGTTTGCTTGATTAGCTGAATATAAAAGGCCAAATACAAATAAGGCGTATTAGTCCTGCAAAAGCTCATTTCTTTTTGTGAAATTTCACTCAGAGAGTCCTTGCATTGATGAAGATGAAACAAATTCTAATTAAAGTCATCACATCCTGTTTGTGTTTTAATCAATATTTGAAATGGCAACTGTATAGTGAAGGAAATGCCCACGCTTTCGAGATGATTCCTCATGAATTTACCTGGGTTTGTGTAGGTGGTGTGTCATATGTTCCTCTACAAGTAATTAGAGGATTAGAGCGGGTGTCTTTCTGATGAGGCAGGCAGTTATTCTAATCTTGTTACCGCAGCTGCTGTACCTCTAAGGGCCTTTGTTTGTTAAATCTTGTTATTTAGACATCTGCTGGATTCATTTACACCTCTAGTTTAGCTATGCTGATCTCTTTCCTTCATTCAAACAATAGAGATGTGCACTGATATTTTGATATTTCAGATATGCATGTTTACATTTTTGACAAGTTTGTCTAATGCATTTATGTTTTTGTTTACAACAGCTCTCATAGGTTGCATTCAGACAGCAGCGTAATGTGGCCTAGATGTTTTTTGGTTGACGGCATGAACAGGAAAAACTACTCCGCTTAATTAATCTAACTTTTGTTTTTAATTATTATTCTGATATTGCTTTATATGTGGAAATAGATCAGATACTTGTGTGTGTGTATTGTAAGTATTCTCTTTCTAAACATAACCTTCTGGTTATGGTTTATTATAAACCCCAACAACCCCTAATTATCAAATGTTTGTAGTTTATTAAATACAACGTACAAACTCCATTCAGCTTGATTACAACTATATAATTTCAGTCTTAGGTGAGCTATCTTTTTTTTTTTTTTTTTTTTGTAAACTTTATACTTTTTAACCACTTTAAGATTCAACAAGGATGCATTAAATCAAAAGTGACAGTAAAGACTTTTATAATGTTACAAAAGATTTCTATTTCAAATAAATACTTTTCTTTTGACCTTTCTATTCATTAGAGAATCCTGAAAAAATGCATTACGGTTTCTACTAAACTGTGAAGTAGCAAAACTGTTTTCAGCATTGATAATAATAAGAAAGGTAACACTTTATTTTACAGCCCTGTTCCCTATGTACATACTATGACTTATTATGGTTACTACAATAACTAGGCAGTAACCCTGAACCTACCTCAAAAGGGGGGGTATCACACACAGTTTCTGCCAATCTCATGTTAATCTTGAGTACCTATAGAGTAGTAGTGCATCCTTCATATCTTCAAAAAGTCTTTAGTTTTATCATATTTATAAAAGTAAAATACACTGTACTGAGTATTTCCGAAAACAGCCGAGTGCCTGGAGGCGTGTCCTGTAAGCGGAGCTAGAGTCACAAGTACACGCAGCTTTTGTGTAGAGATCGTCTGCAAGCTATCAATGGTCAGCTAAGCAACTGTATTTAAACACACAATACACCATCGCATTATCCATGGATAACTTTTGAATCACTATAATGAATATAGCGTATGAATGATGAATAATGAATTTATTAATTCACTACGTTCGTGTTGTTTACATTATATGCACTTAGGCGCCTATTGCCAACAAAACAGACATTTGAAGCAGTTTTACTCACCACCTGCGGTTCCGACTCATGACATGGATCATTATCGCTGTGACCGCTCCATCTTTCCGTTTCAAACGATCTGTAAATCCAGGGTGGAACTGGGCCTTGTTTATAAAACCATAAGCGGCGATCCTGAGGGCTCGAGCAGCCACGGAAAAACACGAGATTTTCTCCATTCATTTTAACCAATAAAAAAGTGATTGCAACTATCAGTTTCTATGGTTATTTTAATAACAAATATCAAGAGCGCATCAGTGTAATGCGTGAGAACAAATCTCTCAGCTCCACTTAACGCTGGGTTCTTTGGGAAGCAAGGTTAACTTTCCCTATTTAAATATGAAACAACTATTTAAAATGATAATATTTCATAATATTAGTGTTTTTACTATATTTTTGATCAAATTAATGCAGCCACGGTGAGAATAAAAGACTTATTTCAAAAACTTTACATAGTGTGCATTGTAACCAACACCAATGTCGTTGTGATCTTTTCAAACAAAATTGTGATCGGTCTTGTCTTCCTTGCATATTTTCAAGCATTAGCCATTTTTATTTTCTTGACAGTGACTGTACTGATTCATGTATTCAGCGACAGAAAACAAGATGCATGTGGAGAGTTATGATAGCAGACACTAGTTTGACATTTAATTTGCACAAAATTAAAATTTTAGTTATTTTATCTAAAACTTTAACGCTGCCTTGCAAGCATTGTTATTGTTATAGCATAGAAAATGCTAATCTAGTTTTTATTTGTCTTTTTTTTGTCAATAAAACTTCATAAAAATGAAAGGACTCGCTATTTTTTTGTGCAGTGTTTGATGTCATCCTCTGGTGCACATCACCTTCTAGTTAGAGCACTGACTCAATTTTCTAGTGTCTGAAATGGGCCACATTTAAAAAGGTTATGTGAACAACCTCACAGAAATAACAGAGTTGAGCAGAAAATCGTAACTGGGTATTTGCGCTACACTGCCTAGACACACAGAAGTGACTCATCGCCTTTCATCTTCGCATTACAGATATATATTGTTGTCTTCACATGTAATAGTGGTAAAGTGGGTTGGATTTGTTTCCCCTGGGCATTGATTCAGTGTTCTTTCATTGATGTGTGGGCAGCAGGGCCATGCTCCTGACACATCTGATCTGTTGTCTTGTGGATAGGGTGAGGAACAGGAAGAGAGGAGAGCATGAACCAGGGCTAAAGACAGACAGCCTGTGGCTATTACTGCCACCTTAACTTTGAAAATAGCTACTGTTTGTGACTCAGGTCAGATTTTGTGTAGATGGTAATATGCTGCTAGTAAAAGCAGGGTTTTTCATTGTGACCTGCAACAATAAAAGAATACATTTGTAATTTTTATGTTTATTCACTTAGCAGATCACTTAGCTCTTCACTGAAGGAAAATATACTTTCTTAGTATTTTTGTCTTTTTCCCCACCTAGTACAAATATCTAAACATTCTTAAAGCAAGATACATTTACTTGAGAAGCAAAATGACTTAAGACAATAAGTCTTGTTCAGTGAAAAATTGGTTAAAATAAAGTGATTTTATATGTTTAACAAGAAAAAATATCTTCCAATGGTTTAACTGGTTTGCCATTCAAATTAAGTTTATTTTTCTGACCCCGTTGGCAGATATCTTTTCTTAATTTAAGCATAAACTCACTTAATTTGGTTAAATTTTTCAGCAAACAAGACATAATATCTTAAAGGAGACCTATAATGCCCCTTTTACAAGATGTAATATAAGTCTCTGGTGCCCCCAGAATGTGTCTGTGAAGTTTCAGCTCAAAACACCCCACAGATACTTTATTATAGCTTGTCAAATTTGCACCTATTTGGGTGTGAGCAAAAACACGCCGTTTTTGTGTGTCCCTTATAGGCAAATGAGCTTCTGCTCCCAGCCCACTTTCCAGAAGAGGGCAGAGCTTTAACAGCTCATGCTTCAGTTGCTTAACAACAACAAAGCTGGAGAGTCTCACGCAGCCAAAATGACAATTGTCAGTAACGGTGTTCAGCCTTACATTGTTCAAACCTGAGTCGGACACTGATGGAGAGAAGAAGTTACAACTTTTAGAATGCATCTGCTGTCAGAGTTTTTGCTTTGTAATGCTGTATTTTGGCCACTAGAGGTCGCCATTAAACTCTCATGTCTAAAAATGTCACCTTTAGTAATCAGTTCTATTGTTTTCACATGTGTCTCGTTCTGTGCTGTGTATTTAAGCTGTGCTCTTTCTCTGTATCTTCGCTTGGTTATTGTGGTTTCCTAAGCCAGTTGCTGCTGTAAGTTTGCTCTTGTTCTAAAGATGTTTTGTCCTGTGTCTTTTGGAGTATTTTTCTGAGTTTGTTTTTGGAATTTTTTCCAGAGTTTTTGTTTGGAGATCATTGATTCTCCTTTTGGATTTTTTGTTTTCTTTTGGACTGGATACTCTTCTGTTTTTGTGACTGCATTGAAGTAAGAGATTAATGTACCCTGTTTCTATTTTTTAATAAACTCTTTGGAAGCAACCTTAGAGAGCGTCTGACTATTGGGTTAATCTCTTGCCTGTGGCTCAGTGGTGGATAATTAGACCTTCACACCAGAGACCCGAGTTCAAGTCCCGGTCCTGACAGAATAACCAAGCCACATAATGAACCCAGAGACACCTAAACCTCAAGAACTTCTTGCCACAGTGGCTCAGCATGAATCCACAGTTTAACGCCATGAGACAGCTCTAGCTCAGCAGGAGACTTTGATGGCTAAACACTCACAGGTGCTGACTGATCTCATGACTGTTGTTTATATTGTGGATTGTATGGTCATTTTCGTTCCACCTGTCCAGAGCTCTCGGAAAATGCCCGGTCCCGCACAAGCAAGGAAGGACTGTAACGGAAGTAACATGCACTACTTCACCTTCCAACTCTGGGTTGTTCCTTCCCATAACACTTACTTGGGGAGACCAAAAACACATACTCCAGGCCTTGATTGATTCTGGCGCGGCCGGGAACTTCATGGATATTTCCCTTGCCAAAAGTCTCCAGATCCCCACTAATTCCCTTCCTGCTCCCCTA
Source organism: Anabarilius grahami (assembly GCA_003731715.1). Classification (NCBI taxonomy): domain Eukaryota; kingdom Metazoa; phylum Chordata; class Actinopteri; order Cypriniformes; family Xenocyprididae; genus Anabarilius; species Anabarilius grahami. The sequence goes on along the minus strand of RJVU01027559.1, from coordinate 2,267,008 downwards.
ACTGTGACAGCCTTGGATGGAAGACCGTTAGCTCCTGGGAAAATAACCCACCTCACCTCTCTCCTTTGTCTCTCTTTACTTACCAGCACCAGGAGAGAATGTGCTTTCATCTAATACAGTCTCCAGAGTTTCCTGTTATCCTTGGTTACCCCTGGCTCCTCCAGCATAACCCGCACTTTGACTGATCCACTGGCGCAGTCCTCAGTTGGGGTTGCACCTCTCAGACTACGCTTGGTCCAGAACTCCCTGATCCTGTTCTCGAATCTCAGGAACCCCTAGATCTGTCTCAAATCCCTACTCAGTACCACCACCTCAAGGCAGTGTTCAGCAAAAGGAAGGCCACTTCCTTACCTCCTCATCGCCCCTACGACTGCGCCATTGAGCTACTCCCTGGGACCTGTCCCCCCAGAGGTCGTATATTCTCATTGTCCTCCCCTGAACGCACTGCTATGGACAAGTACACCAATGAATCCCTTGCAGCAGGGATCATCCGCCCATCCACTTCCCCTGCTGGAGCTGGGTTCTTCTTTGTCGGTAAGAAGGATGGTGGACTTCGGCCATGTATTGACTACAGGGGACTCAATAAGATCATTATTCATAACCGCTATCCCTTGCCACTAATGGCCACTGCCTTTGAAATCCTTCAAGAAGCTTCCATCTTCACTAAGCTTGATTTATGCAATGCCTACCATCTTGTGCACATCAGACAAGAGGATGAATGAACACGCCCACTGGACATTATGAATACTTAGTCATGCCTTTTGGTCTCACTAATGCTCTTGCAGTCTTTCAAGCTGTCATTAAAGACGTTCTCAGAGACAAGCTCAACCAATTTGTGTTCGTCTACTTAGATGATATCCTCATCTTCTCAAGTTCCCTCCAAGAGCATGTGAAACACGTCAGCAAGGTTCTCGGACGCCTTCTTGACAACAATCTGTATGTCAAACCTGAGAAATGTGAGTTTCATGTGACCCATGTCCAGTTTCTGAGGTTTATCATCAAGCCTGGCCAGATACAAATGGACCCTCAAAAAGTTCAAGCAGTTGTGGATTGGCCCTCCCCCTCGTCGATAAAGGAAGTACAACGTTTCCTCGGCTTTGCCAATTTTTATCGTAAGTTCATCCTGAACTTCAGTTCTGTAGCAGCTCCTTTATCTGCTCTCACCAAGAGGAACACAGCTGGTTTTTATTGGGGACAGAGTTGGCCTTTAACAAACTCAAATGCCGTTTTAACTCTGCACCTATTCTTATTCTCCCGAACCCCCGAGATTCCCTTTATCGTGGAGGTCGATGCCTCAGATGTAGGAGTTGGAGCTGTGCTGTCCCAAAGGGGTGAGGACAACAAGCTGCACCCTTGTGCATTCCTTTCCCACCGCCTTACACCAACTGAGAAGAACTATCACGTGGGGGATCGAGAGTTACTGGCAGTTAAGCTAGTGCTTGAAGAGTGGAGGCATTGGCTTGAGGGGGCCAAACACCCATTCCAAGTGCTTACGGACCACAAGAACCTGGAGTACATTCAGCAAGCTAAGCGACTCAACCCCCGCCAGGCATGTTGCTCCTTATTCTTCAACTGATTCCAGTTCATCTTATCCTACCGCCCTTGCTCCAAGAACCTAAAACCTGATGCGTTGTCCCGAGTTTATGTAAAGACTCCTCAAGAAGATTCCATTACACCAATTATCCCAAGTTCCAAGATAATAGCTCCAGGTGGGAGCTGGAAAGTACTGTGAAACAAGCTCAAGCCAGAGAACCTGACCCAGGAGGAGGGCCTACTAACTGTCTGTTTGTCCCGAAATCTGTCCGCTCCCAGATCCTCCAGTGGGGCCACTGTTCACGCCTCACTTGTCATCCTGGCACTTCTCGTACCCTTGAGTTCCTCCAGAGATGGTTTTAGTAGCCAACTATCAAGGAGGATGTCACAACATTTGTAAACGCCTGTCCCACGTGCAACCAACGTAAAGCCTCTCACCGTTCACCCCAGGGGCTATAGCACCCTCTTTCAATACCACATAGACCTTGGTCTCATCTTTCCATGGATTTTATCACTGGACTACCACTATCACAGGGCAACACCACTATCATGGTCATAATTGATAGATTCTCCAAGGCCTCTCAGTTTATTCCCTTGCCCAAACTGCCCACTGCAAAAGAGACTGCTGAATTGATTGTAACCCATGTCTTTCGAGTCTTTGGCATTCCACAAGACACTGTCTCTGATCGAGGACCCCAATTTTCCTCTCGTTTCTGGCGGGCGTTTTGTCAATCTTTAGGGGCTTCAGTGAGTCTATCTTCTGGGATCCACCCAGAGTCCAATGGGCAAACGGAGAGGCTTAACCAAGATCTTGAGACTACCCTGAGGTGTATGGTGGCTAACAACCCATCCTCTTGGTCTTCCTTCATCATGTGGGCAGAATATGCTCACAAAACCCTTCGCTCCTCTGCTACAGGCATGTCCCCTTTCGAGTGCCAGTTCGGGTATACTCCTCCACTATTCCCTGAGCAAGAAGTGGAAGCTGCAGTTCCCTCCGCTCAACAGTTCGTCAAGCGCTGCCGCCAGACATGGAAAAGGGCCAGACTCAAGCTCCTTAAGGTCTTTCAGCAGTACCATCACCAGGCTAATCACAGACGCAGATCTGCCCCCAGCCAAAGAGTCTGGCTCTCCACCAAGAACATTCCTTTGCGGGTGGAGTCCCATAAACTTTCCCAGAGGTTCATCGGGCCTTTTAAGATTTCCAGAAAAGTTAACCCAGTTACTTATCGTTTATACTTGCCTAAGTCTTTAAAGATAAATCCCACTTTTCATGTCTCTCTGTTAAAACCAGTTTTTTCTTCTCCTTTTCTTGCGAAAGGTAAACCTCCCCCTCCTCGTATCATCGGTGGCCAGCCAGCCTACACAGTCCACTGAATACTGGATGTCCGTCGAGTACGTGGGTCCCGGCAGTATCTTGTGGACTGGGAAGGCTATGGCCCTGAGGAGCACTCCTGGGTCCCTGCCAAGGACATCTTAGACCCCAAGCTTATTCGAGAATTTCACGCTCGCAAACCCAGTCATCCTGGAAGGAACGTCAGGAGTCGTTCCTAGAGGGAGGGAGGGAGGGTTGTTCTGTTGTTCTGTTGTTCTGTGCTGTGTATTTAAGCTGTGCTCTTTCCCTGTATCTTCACTTGGTTATTGTGGTTTCCTAAGCCAGTTGCTGCTGTAAGTTTGCTCTTGTTCTAAAGATGTTTTCTCCTGTGCCTTTTGGAATATTTTTCTGGGTTTGTTTTTGGAAGTTTTTTTTTCTGAGTTTTTGTTTGGAGATCATTGATTCTCCTTTTGCTTGCTTTTTTTTGCTTCTTTTTGGAATGGATACTCTTCTGTTTTTGTGACTGCATTGAAGTAAGGGATTATTGTACCCTGTTTCTATTTTTTTTAATAAACTCTTTGGAAGCAACCTAAGAGAGCGTCTGACTATTGGGTTCATCTCCTGCCTGTGGCTCAGTGGTGAATAATTACAATTTCACACCAGAGACCCGAGTTCAAGTCCCGGTCCTGACATCTGGATGTTTCTGAATGGTTAGGTGATAAATTTATGTAGAGGCTGTGGAGTTGATTCAACTCATCGACTAGCATGTGCCGTCATGTTAATCTTTTGTGCAAATCCAGCCTTGAACTGACCCCCGTTTGGCGTAAAATGACGGCATGGTATCAACACTCTACTACAACAACTCATCCTCTTCTCTAAAGCAGCCCAACATGGCCTCTCCCCATTTATTGCGTGTTCTCAGAGGCAGGATTTATGTAAATGTCAATAACCTGGAAAGAAGCATGTTGTAGTCCATACCAGCCGTTTGTTGTAGTCCTTATACAGAGAATTCTTAAATGAAATCTGCCTTTGCATTGAACTTTGAGCATCGTAACTATGCAGACGTTGTTTATGCTCTAACAGCAACATTACACACTAACTGAAAATAAAAAGTTAAATCATAGTCAACCACCGCTTTAAGCAAAATGCCTCTCCAGTAAATGCATCTTTTGTTTAAGAATTTTTTTATATTTTTAATGTTCTCAGTGGATTTATAAAAAAAAAATTCGACCCATAGAATGTTCTTAGTGGATTTAACATGGTTCTCCTATGACATCAGAGTGTAAAACCCCTTTTGATTCTAAATGGAGCCTTCATCAAGATCTCTTTGTCATTCTCCTGTAAAACGGCCTCATTCTGTCTTATCTGCTGTGGGCCGTGAACAGAGGTGATGAGATGGCTTCATTTTGCTGATATCAGCGGTCTGGATTAGCTAATTACACTGGATGTAATGCAATCTTTTATATCTGCCAATGAAATATGGAGGCTAGGTACTGTAGCTCATGAACATTCTCCCAGTTCCCACCAAAATGTAAATTTTGTTATCATTTACTTACCTTCGGTAAGTTGTTTCAAACCACACTTTCTTCCTTCTGTGGAAAACAAAAGGAGTTTTTGAGAAAGATAATCTTTTGAAATATGAGATGGCCTTTTGTGGGCCACTTGACATGGATTCATTTCAGCATGATATTGAAAGCCACAACTGGTATGCAAAACAGCCTTTCCAGCAAAATAGCTGCTTTTGTATTCAGTTTTGTTCTGTTTACTTTGAGATTTTGGCCTCTGGAGGGTGACGTAAGAGAAGGATTGCGAGGATGCGCATAGACGTGCCAAATTCATTCTTATCTGCTTGTCATCAATCCTGCTGCTTCAGTGCTGCTTAAGATATTGATTCGCTAGACTTCCCTTGAGTACAGGAACCTTCTCTTTTGGAAGTTGTAAGTAACACCTGGTGCTCATGCTTTTAGAACAATTTGAAATGACCATATTCTTGAAATGCATGCAAAAACATTCCCTCATACTCTGTCCAGTACAATAAGCATGTTTTTGTCAGTTTGGCCTACCCAAATACCAAAGGATTATTAGATTAGATGTCAATGTTTGTTTATATTCTGTTTTGCTACTCTTATTTTGATTCTAGCTTAGTTCTATGTTCTCTTGCTGTGTCCGAAATCACCCCCTATACCTCTAAATAGGGGACTATTTAAGGGGACAGCCATTTGTAGTCCTTTCCGAAACCATAGTGGACATTATCGAGTGGACTCGTTCAATCTCACAAATGCACTGAATTAATAAGTGTACAACCAATGTACCCTCAATGGCTAGAGAATACCCATAATGCACTGTGAGAATAGCCGCCGAATGAATTCCAGAAGATGGCATCCGCAGCTGAATCATCCATCCATCCATTTTCCAAACCGCTGGTCTAATGTGGCTACAGCTTAATTTCGTACAGGTATAAATTCCTTTTAATTGATTATTAAATTGTTTAATTAAGGTTTATACATAGTTTCCATGACAGAGTTCAAGAAAAATCTTTTATTACTACTGGAGCTGCCAGTTTGCTTAGTTTCAAATAATTATTGAACAGGAAGCACAAACTATACAAAAGCGGCAGACCTTCAGGCGCACTCAATGTCTAGCAAATTAGCAAAAACTAATCTTTCTTAGTTGACTTAGGCTGCATCCAAAAACTTAGCCAGCTGACTTGTTGCCTCGCTGCCTTAACAGGCAATGACGATGTTGGCTGCGTTAGCGCACAAAGATACCTCACAAAACTTGACAGACTTCTGAGGCAGGGTGACTGTTTAATGATCTACAGCAAAAGAGAGAGAGCTTTGGTGAAACTAAGCAAATATTTAATTACTATTTTTAATTACTAAGGATACATCTATGCTGCCTTCAAAAACTGATCAGATGAAGGTATCTCAGAAGACAGAAAGTGAAGCTGACATTGGATTTGGTCATCTTACATCCTCCGAAGGTAGAATTTTTAAGCTTTCGGGCACAGCTATAGTTTCCTAGGCTGTATCCGAAATTGCCCCCATATACCCTCATTCACTATTCTCTACATTAGAGATGACTTGAGGGAGTGAATGAAAACGAGTGTGTGAATTCGGACACTGAGTGCACCGGAAGAGCTGCTGCTTTTACATAGTTTGTGATTGTTGTTTAATAATTATTTGAAACTCAGCAAACTTGCCGCTCCTGTAGTAATGAAAAGATTTATCTTGAATTCTGTCCTGGAAACTATGTTTATACCATAATTAAACAATTTAATAATCAATTAAAAAGGAATGTATACCTGTATGGTATTACACGGTAGCCACATTGGACCAGCAATTTAGAAAATGGATGGATGATTCCGCTGTGTGCGACATCTTTTGGTCAGACGTGGGAATTCATTTGGTGAGTATACAGTGGGTACGGAAAGTATTCAGACCCCCTTAAATTTTTCACTCTTTGTTATATTGCAGCCATTTGCTAAAATAATTTAAGTTCATTTTTTTTCCTCATTAATGTACACACAGCACCCCATATTGACAGAAAAACACAGAATTGTTGACATTTTTGCAGATTTATTAAAAAAGAAAAACTGAAATATCACATGGTCCTTGGTATTCAGACCCTTTGCTGTGACACTCATATATTTAACTCAGGTGCTGTCCATTTCTTCTGATCATCCTTGAGATGGTTCTACACCTTCATTTGAGTCCAGCTGTGTTTGATTATACTGATTGGATTTGATTAGGAAAGCCACACACCTGTCTATATAAGACCTTACAGCTCACAGTGCATGTCAGAGCAAATGAGAATCATGAGGTCAAAGGAACTGCCTGAAGAGCTCAGAGACAGAATTGTGGCAAGGCACAGATCTGGCCAAGGTTACAAAAACATTTCTGCTGCACTTAAGGTTCCTAAGAGCACATAATCCTTAAATGGAAGACGTTTGGGATGACCAGAACCCTTCCTAGAGCTGGCCGTCCGGCCAAACTGAGCTATCGGGGGAGAAGAGCCTTGGTGAGAGAGGTAAAGAAGAACCCAAAGATCACTGTGGCTGAGCTCCGGAGATGCAGTCGGGAGATGGGAGAAAGTTGTAGAAAGTCAACCATCACTTCAGCCCTCCACCAGTCGGGGCTTTATGGCAGAGTGGCCCGACGGAAGCCTCTCCTCAGTGCAAGACACATGAAAGCTCGCATGGAGTTTGCCAAGATGGTGAGAAATAAGATTCTCTGGTCTAATGAGACCAAGATAGAACTTTTTGGGCTTAATTCTAAGCGGTATGTGTGGAGAAAACCAGGCACTGCTCATCACCTGTCCAATACAGTCCCAACAGTGAAGCATGGTGGTGGCATCATCATGCTGTGGGGGTGTTTTTCAGCTGCATGGACAGGACGACTGGTTGCAATCGAGGGAAAGATGAATGCGGCCAAGTACAGGGATATCCTGGACGAAAACCTTCTCCAGAGTGCTCAGGACCTCAGACTGGGCTGAAGGTTTACCATCCAACAAGACAATGATCCTAAGCACACAGCTAAAAATAATGAAGGAGTGGCTTCACAACAACTCCGTGACTGTTCTTGAATGGCCCAGCCAGAGCCCTGACTTAAACCCAATTGAGCATCTCTGGAGAGACCTAAAAATGGCTGTCCACCAACGTTTACCATCTAACCTGACAGAACTAGAGAGGATCTGCAAGGAGGAATGGCAGAGGATCCCCAAATCCAGGTGTGAAAAACTTGTTGCATCTTTCCCAAAAAGACTCATGGTTGTATTAGATCAAAAGGGTGCTTCTACCAAACAATGTGAGGTTGACTAGTTTAGCTCAACCTGAGCACACCTTCCAATCGGCAATGTACTCAGTAAAAACACTTTTTACTCTTTAAGCAAGAGGAGTACAAACTTACACCATCATGCTCTGAAGGAGGTCCAAACAGGACCTGCGACCTCAGAATAACATGGGCGTCAGCCAGTGGCAGTCTAAACTCTAAGGGAGCCAAACCTTAGAACCAAACTATTCAGTGAGTTGAACTAGTTTAACTCAACCTGAGCTAATTTTCTTCCACACATACCCACAAGCAGTGTACTCAGTAAAAACACTCTTTACTCTTTAACCCTTTAAGACCTGAAGGCTTTTTTAGAGGGTTTTTTTCTGAGCGACACACACAAAAGTAAAGACTCATAACTCCAAAACTGTAGCAAGGAGAGTCAAAAGGTAGGTATCATTTGATAGAACCCTTTTTATATTTTCAGAAAATATAAATTACATCACATTTGGACATTTTCTTGCTGAGAAACAGCTGATAAAAGACAAAAAAGATATATAATTTTTTTTAATTTTCTTTTTTTTGTTTGACATGGAATAACTCAGGAACGCAATAAGTTGGTGATGCTCTCCTACATGTGAACTGCATCTGGTTCAAATTTCGTGGTGATAAAATAAAGTATAGTTTAATAAATTGTTATACATTTTTTCCGCAGCCAGGTGGCGCCAACGGGCGGTAAACTCGGGTTTAGAGGCACTTCTCAGCACTCGTTTGGAGTTTTTCAAAATGGTTAGATGCATTAAAAAGATGAGATTCTAAGCTTTAAAATGATATCTATTTTGTGTTATTCCATGTTGGAAAACGAACATGGATGGGTCCGGGAACATTGGATACACACTTCATCCCTGAAAGATGAGAGACATGTTTTTAGCCAAGTATGTTAAATCATTCCGTGAGTATTATCTTGTGATCAACGCAATATATTATGTTGATTTTGGATTCATTTTAATCTTGAGAATCTGCTTTAAATATTGATGTGCCATTTTTTATGATCTGTGCATTTTTCATTAAGTTATGAGCACCTGAAATATACATATTTGTATTCAGTTAGTGGCTGTGCTATTTTTGTTGTAAACGCATATTACTCAGACTCATTAGAGGGTGAAAACAACACAACAGAAGCATGTTGGAGGCTTGATATGAAAGTTTAAAGTCTCTGGTTTTGTATGCAAAAAGATTTTTTGTGCTACCTATATGGATTCAATTTTTATTGGCTCTTAAAGAGAGACACGCAAATGGGAGCGCCGACGCTCCATCCGGTCTTAAAGGGTTAAGCAAGAGGAGTACAAACTTACGCCATCATGCTCTGAAGGAGGCCCAAACAGGGCCTGCGACTCCAGAAAGACACGTGGCATCAGCTAATGGCAGTGTGTAAGCTCTAAGGGAGCCAAATCTGAAAACCAAACCATACAGTGAGGTTAGCAAGTTTAGCTCAACCTGAGCTTAATTTTATCCACACATTCCAACAGGCAATGTACTCAGTAAAAACACTTTTAACTCTTTATGGACAAACATACGCCATCATGCTTTGAGCGAGGTCCAAACAGGACCTGCGACTTCAGAATGACACGGGCGTCAACCTGTGGCAGTGCTAGTTTCCAAGTGAGCAAACTCTAACTGAAACATCTACCAACAAGCCTTGTAATACAACAAGCCAAACGGAGCCTTCTACTTCACACAACACGAGCGCCAGTTTGTGGCAGTGTTCAAGCTCTAAGGGAGCCATATACGAAAATCAAACTATGTAGTGAGGTTAGCTTTATTAAACTCAACCTGAGTTTATACATTCCAACAGGCAATATACTCAGTAAAAACACTTTTTACCCTTAAAGCAAGGGGAGTACAAACTATGTCACCATACTCTAAAGGAGGCCAAATTCAGGCCTACTACTCCAGAACACACGGGTGCTAGCCTGTGGCAGTATTAGAGTTACTGAGCTCTCAAAGTGTAGGGCAGGAATTCGAACTAACATATTAAAGTACAATAATCTTGAACAACAAGGGAGTACTATTAATCCAACCCTGAAAAATACAGGGTGGGTACTTCACATCAGAAATTCTCACCAAAAACAGATACAATCTGTACTGAACCCTAGAGAAAAAGCACCTTTCATAAAAAGCTACAACCATATCACTCAAGCTTGAACATAGTTCAAGGGGTTCAGGGGAAAAACTGAAGTCAAAGTACCACTAGATAGTTCTGGGGAAGCGGGGCAACAGCAACAAAGTTTCTATTCACATAGTGAAAAGGGGCCTACACCGCCTGAGACAACGGCACCAGGGAGACTTAGCAATAGTCTGCTACCTTTGTTGCTATCTATTTTGCACCTACACCGAAGGGACAATGGGCCTTGGCCAGACAACTCTGATAAGAGGAGGCCAGAACTAGGAAAATCTACACTCACATAACAGGGGTAGTATAAAAAGGGCATAAATGCTACTAGCAGACTGCCTAAACCCTAGTTCTAGCATAGGCCAGCTATAGTTGTGGGCCTATAAGGCCAACACATAAGCATAGATCTGCCTGGGGCTAAGAAACAACAGCCTCTACCAACGACTCTCAACTGAGAGGAGGCAAACTCTGAGAATACTAAATTTCTACAGTAAAACTCAGAGGAGCAAGCTCAACCCAAGCACACAATGTCAGGTGGCCTGTAAGGCCGACGCTTAAGATAGATCTATCTGAAGTTAGTGAAAGCTAATCTCAAAACTCTAGCATTTACCAGAGGAGAAAGCTAATTCACCAAAAGGTGGCTAACAGTGCGGCTTAGTTAAAGCCGATATCTGAATACATATGAACGGTGGCTTCATTATCTGAAGCCAACACATCCAAAAAAGGGAACAAACAAAGTACTGCCCTAATAATATATCGTTCCAGCCAACAAAATGGAACTTCAGGGCCATTAGTCCGCATCCTATACAGGAAATATTATACATATATCCTATACATAAAGAAACCTACCAAGCCAATTTCAGCAGGTCTAACTGATATGCTTACAAACAGACATTGTGTGTAAGCAATACCCGCCTGACCTGCTGCTGCATATAGAGTGTTGGAGCCTACCTATATCACTAACTAGTTGCACTCATCTCGTCAATAGGAGGTGTCGACGCGTACCCATACTCACTCCATCAACATCAGTGAATTAACCTGCTGATGTTGCTGAATGCGAGCTGAATACAGGTCCTTCCATGCCTTCTTGATCTCAGTATGAAGATCAAGAAGGAATGGAAAGCTTACGGTGGCTGGAGGATTATGGCAAAAAAGGAACCGTTCGACGCACCGTCCGCGAGCAGCTTCTTTCTCAACCTGCTCCAATGGCAGCTGCAGTCTGCCAGAGGCACATTCCATAATCTCACACAGCTGTACAAACGCGGGGGCAGGGTGGCTTTGAGGATTCAGGAGGCTCACCATCTTCATCTTCATCCTCATCAGCCATCTCCTGCTCTCTTGTTTGGCTTAGAACAAGAAGAGCAACTGCTGCTGAATCTAACGATGTCATAGACAACACATCATCATAATCACACAGCTCTCTCCCGTCAGCTGTCGAAGGTCGCGGGGGATTTCACCCCTTCAACTCTTCAACAAGCTCCAGCTGAAAACCCCTTGATCTAGTCTCTACTCTGCCTCAGTAAGAGTAAGACCCGAACCATTAGGTGCAGCTGCCGGTCCTTCTCCTCTCGAGGAAAAGACCAGAAAAGAGTGGAGAATTTTACAAGTAAAATACACTCACAATAACAAACAGGCAGATCCCACAAGAACTACCTGTACATGCTCTTTTGTTCTCATAAAAGACAACATATAAGTTATGTATGTGATCAGACGTCAACACTATGGGAAATGGATGCACACACTTCCTGAAACGTTTGTCAGACATAAATTGTCTAACCTTAATATCGGTTTGATATCATTTCAAACAAAACAGTCCCCGAAGAAGAAATAGATACTGACTGGTTCTCTAGGCGCTCCTTATATACTTCCGGGTCGCGCTATGATGACGTCATAGGCTGTCGCCGGCCAATAGGATTGTCGTGAGTTGATATTGTTTTCAGACACCGGTTCACGTGGAGGCGTTCCCCATAGCATTTTCGAATGCAGAGTTGAGTTCCCTTTCGAAAGGGAACAGGTTTTTCCTTTGTGTTTTTCGCATACAGATGACAGTGTTGTCAAAATCCCTGTTCACACGGATCTGCGAAAACGATTAAAAATGCTGTATTATGCATGCTAGCCCAGTAGTTGGCAATGTCACTACAGACTGAACACTTAATACGCATACACATGACATCACCTTTTTCACAAATGTGCATTTTTATTGTTTAAACGGAGATGATAATGATATAGTTTTCAAAAACTTGCACGTTGACACCCGTTTTCAAATGTTTGTGTTTTCAGGCCCCAAAAAACTGTTGTCATGTAAATGAACAGCCAAAATGCATAACATTTTTTTTTTTTTTCTTCTTCTTTTTTAAACTGTGTCGTGAAAACAGTCTTTGGCATTTCTTATGAGAGTTTGCAGTCCTTCTGATACACAGCCAAAATTTTGGTTGAAATTTAAGTAGCCTTGGTGAGTTTGGTGAGGAAAGTTTTGTCTGAGAAAATTAATAAATTTGGGGGATTTTTCTAGATTAACATATAATAATGAATCATGCAATAAAGATACAGTATGAAACATGCATTAAAGTAAATAGTCAAAGTTTTTAATATACTATATAATAGCCCCTTTTTTTTATCCATGGAAAAATGCACTTCCATTCCCACTACAGCCCTGCTAAACAGATCTGTAAAGATGCATGTAACCTATTCTTGATGTGGATGTGTTATGACATGGACTGAAGCCATGAAAAATTGAACATGTCTCCCAGAGGTATGCATCTAGTCATATCTAAACTGTGATTTTCTCTCCTTCTTTTCACACTTGAACGCTCAAACATGAGCTTCACCTTTTTTTTCTCTTTATAAATAATTTCCCCATAACTCTAAACCCTTTTTAGTTGACAGATACATGCTTTACACTGATGGGAGTTTTAAAGCAATAATGTGTACTGTACAATTCCAATAAAAAAACAGCTCTTGTTTTTATGCTTTTCCATTTCGTACACATTCAATTTATAAGTACAACCATAACTAGTTTTAGTTCAATAATTATACAGGGCAAAGCAGAGCAGCTGTGGGAATCAGCAGGCTTGAGTTCAGGACTGTATGAGTGACACAGTAAATGTCAGCAGTCACAGAGGCCCCTAAATAGGTCTTAGCACCCTGCCAAGGGGCTGTAGGGGACCACAGCTCATAAGGGGCACCTGCCCTCTTTGCTCATTAAGTGATTAAGATTTTTTGCTGACACCTCAATGTCAATATCCCCAAAAGTTCAATAAATGAACCCTTGACTGCCTGACACTTTTTACATCACCATCCATGAGATGACAGTACTTTACTGAAGGAGATTATTGATATTTTGTACAAATAATGGTAGTTATGATGATAACACTTTATTTAGATGTTTCACTTTAAACATTCTACCAACTATAAGTAACTTTGCAACTACATGTCAACTACCAGACATTAAGGCTGATTTATACTTCTGCGTCGAGTGTACGGCGTAGGCAGTGTGTAGCACGCGTAGCCTACGACGTAGCCTGACATGCACCTCTTCCAAAATGTAACAACGCGTCAATTCTACGCGAACCGCAAGCGCTGTGATTGGTCTGCTAGAACCCCTCCCTCAGGTCAAAAAACTGGTGCGGAGCAATAGGAGAAGAGTGAGCGCTTTCAACTTCCATAGGAATTAAAAAACGCTCTGTTTCAGGGTACACATTCAGTCAAACTGCAACAAAAGTAGTTACCTATTTGCCACTTCTCTGCTGCTTCCATTTGTAAGCTTCTGACAACATACATGACAAGCTGCTTCTTCTTCGGCTTTTACCTTGATCCTCAACAAGACCGCGGACACTGCCTCCTAGTGGTCTGCATGCACGTCGACGTGGACAACGATGCAGAAGTATAAATGAAAATAGATGCATAGCCTATGGCGCAGAGGCTCCGGCGTAGGTCCGACGCAGAAGTATAAATCAGCCTTTAGAGTATTAAGCCCAAAGTATTCTTCGGACGTCCATGTTCCATGACGGTCCGTGTGACGTAATTTTCATCATCAGTAGGGTCCTCGGACGTCTGCACACACTGTCTGCGTACAGCACAATTTTTGTGTCCCTGCGGATTGTGCACGTACAACATCGCATATGTAAGTGACTTGAGCACTTGAAAAAAAGTCCACTTGATAGTGTGCATGCGCCGAATGCATCTTTCCGCTCTCATGACCAAAGGAGTATACTTTGAAAGGATCGCTCGCTCAACTCCTACGCAACACGGGCCTTTAGTAGACTTGCTAACACTTTATTTTGATGGAACCCCAACAGACATTGCACTGACTACGTAACTTTGCAACACAACTTATTGTACTTAACCAAACCCTAACAGCTAACTCTAACCTAATAGTATACTACAGTTTACTAATACCCTAATTAGTTGACATGTAGTTATAAAGTTACTTATAGTTAGTAGTAAAGTGTAACTGTAGATACTAATGCTTAGAACATCTTGGTAACCACATTATATATTGGATGTATAATATAATTTTAGTTTATATTTGTTGGTGTAATATATTGGCATTTGTATTACAACAGATATAAGAATGTTTGGAAGAGTTCATTGGACTTTTAGACAAAATGTAAAAGTTTTCATGATTTTTTTGTTATTGTTGTTGATTAGTTAATGTCCCAAACTTAGCAAAAATTCGGTGTGATTGCTGATATTTGTACAATGCCATTGGTAACAGAATTATTTGTTTGTTTTTGTGTGATGCTGCATAACAAATCTAGGTTGAATGGAATAATTAGGAATACTAATGGGTTGCTCTCTCCAGACTATCTAGTGGACTTTTTTTTTAGTGCTCAGACTTTATAGACCTCCTTAAATGCACCTTACAAAAAACAAACAAACAACAACAACAAAAACCCTCAAGAATGCTCAAATCATGTATGGAACATGATGTGCTATACCACCATCACAGATTATGTAACCATGTGACATCAGAACTCTGATGTGTGAGTTAGGAATGTGTGTTCATCTCTGTAAAGTTCACTGAAATAATGACACGTCTGCAAGTGCAGCAGCCTTGATTGCAACCATAAAATAAAATGCACATGCAGGGTTTTTTTTTTTCTTTTTTTCAAAGGTACCTCTATCTGTATCTATATATAAGCTTGTTGTCTGGCACTTGGAGCTGCTCTTGATGTGTTAGCGGTGGTGTTCAGGGACAGCAGAGGCTTCAGGAACGGCTCCCAGGACTCTTGACACTATAGAGGAAATGCC